>JAODUG010000007.1:3261850-3279704 GCA_027564795.1 Aphredoderus sayanus
CCTTTGCCAGCCTTTTCTCCTCTATCTCATTTTCCCTCCTTTTCTCCTCTATCTCCTTTTCCCTCCTTTTCTCCTCTATCTCATTTTCCCTCCTTTTCTCCTCAATCTCCTTTGCCATCTTTTTCTCCTCAGTCTCCTTTTCCCTCCTATTCTCTATCTCCTTTGCCAGCCTTTTCTCCTCTATCTCATTTTCCCTCCTTTTCTCCTCTATCTCCTTTTCCCTCCTTTTCTCCTCTCTCTCCTTTCCCCTCATTTTCTCTATCTCCTTCGCCATCCTTTTCTCTTCTATCTCCTTTTTCCTCCTTTTCTCCTCTATCTCCTTTTCCCTCATTTTCTGCTCAATCCCCTTTTCCCTCATTTTCTCCTCTATCTCCTTTGCCATCTTTTTCTCCTCAATCCCCTTTTGCCTCATTTTCTCTATCTCCTTCACCATACTTTTCTCCTCAATCTCTTTTGCCATCCTATTCTCCTCTATCTCCCTTTCCCTCTTTTTCTCCTCAATCTGCATTTCATTTCTTTTCTCCTCAAGCTCCTTTGCTCTTCTCTCCTTCTCCTCCTCTCTGTGTTTTGCTCTCCTCTCCTCCATGTCTTTTATTCTCCTTTCCTTCTCTTTCTGAGCAGACATCATTTCCTCCATCAGCTTTGCTCTTTGCTCTTCCTCTTCTCTCCTCTTCACTTGCTTCTTCCTCTCCTCCTGGAGCTGCTTCAGCCTTTCCTCTGCAAGCAAGGCAGCTCTCCTCGCCTCCTCCTTGTGAGCTGTAATTCTTTCCACAGCAGGGATTTTTTCCTCCTCGTTCGACTCTTTCTGGTGTGCTTGGTGTTTTTGGCTCTGGTTTTCTTGACTTCTTCTGTCACTTTTAGAACATATCCCATTGTCTGTGTCTTCTGGTATTCTCTGCTCTTGCCTTTGATCTGACCTACTGTCTGGTGTGTTAAAGGGTTCCCCAGTGGTTTGTGGGTTGGGTATGTCATCCAGCAGATCTTTTGTAGACCCTTTCACTTGAATGTAGTTGATGTCTTCATCCAGGTCTTCATGCAGAGAGGTGTTTCTGGCCTTGCTGTTGCCAGAGGAAGCTGGGTCTGCTGCAGGTGTGTGAGGCAGAACAATGCAGTGTTTTTCAACTTTATTTCCTGTATTTGTACAGGGTGCTGGCGCTGACCTCCTGCTCTCTTTGAGGTGTTTTGTTAACATCTCAGCATCTGCAAGGCCATCATTTGACTTGGCATCCTGGAGCCCACTTTCTTGTTTTTCCTTATCACCAAGTTTAAACATACCGGTCCGTTTATGGTCTTGTTCCATGTTGGAGAACACTAAGGATTTGGGCTCTTTGTTCACTTTAATGCTGAGTTCTGGCTCCTTTGTCAAATGTTTATTGCGTACTGAGGGCACTTGAGTCTCAGTAGTGAAGACTGGGCGTCGACTATGACGTGTTTGTATTATTGGAAAAAATCCTTTATTACCTGGAGGTGGTTCAGTGTTTATTGTGTCTTGCTTGTCATCTGCAACAATCACTTTTAATCTGGCATAATCTGCAATTGCTGATATTTCAGGTATAGTGGAAACTCTCTCTTTAGGTTTGGGTTTAACATCAAGCTTGGGATCCGGTGTATTGTCCCTTGATCTCAATGCATCTTTACCCCTCAATCTGTCTCGTGATTGATTCTCTTTCCCGTGTATTGTGATAGGAATATCTTGACCTGCCTTCATATCTGAGTTTATTTTGGTCTGTCTGACTGTGGAAGTATCACTTTGCTTTGAAACCTGATCATTAATTCCAGTATGTACCCTTTTTGTATGCATTGTAGAGGTTGCAGGACAGGAATCCATAGTTGTCATTCTAGCTTGATCCAAAAAACCTACTTCACATTTAACACTTATTGGGTTAATGTTGCTCTCTAAACTTGCACTTTCTTCCACCTCTGCTTTTCCTGATGACCACTCTGCTTGTCCTTCATTTAATCTTTGGCATAGAGAATGCTTTTCAGTGTCAGACATATTGACCTTATCATTATATTGTTCATGGTTTGTTTTAGCTATGCTTTGCACATGAAAATACTCCTCCTCTGCTGTAGATGTGGTAATTTGGTCAACAACAACATAAGTATTTATCCTATCAGCCTGTGTTTCTTCATTGGTTGCAGTTACATTGCAGTGTTGATCATTGGGTCCCATTGAAAAGTCATCTTGTCTTATAATGGGTGACATATATTGATCCTCCAAAGTGTCATTTGTTGTTTTTAGCTCTGTGTTAAGAGGTGTTAAGAGCTTGTCTTGGGCTATCTCTGTCTTTGTCTTTATTTTACCATTTGGGCTTGGTAATTTAACATGTTTAATTTCGCTGACACCACTCACACTGCTGAGAGGAATATTATTGTTCTGTTTTTTATCTGTCTTTTCCAGAGAGCCTTTCTCAGTTACCTCTGGTATTATCCGGATGGAAATACTGCCTATATGCACACTTGCTTCAATGAGACTGCTGTCTTCACTAATATTTTCAGAGTCTTTTCTTCTTTCCACCAGTAGGGGCACACTCTTTCCATCTGTGTTGATGCTTTGAAATGAATTTGCTTCATGTTTTGGCACATAGTCATTTCTTGGTGGAAAGTGATTCTGTTTTGTTGCTTTTTTATTACCACTTCTGCTAGAATATCCCTGGGAATGTACTAATTCCATGACTTGTGTCACATTTGTCTCTTTATATGGTGTGTGCTCTTTATTATGTTTTGTCTCTTTAACATTAACTTGTAATTCATCTTCTTTGGCTCCCATAGCATTTTCATTTAGGTTATTGCTTGTATAGTCTTTAGCTTTTTTTGTTATTACTCCCTGCTTTAAGGGGAGTGGTTGGGTTTCAGTCATCACTTTATTTTTAGGAGGTTTAACAACTGTGTGAGGCTCAACTTCATCATCCTTGGAGCCATGGAGTAGAGAACCCTTGAATGTTTCACACAGTGTGGAGGTTACCTCTTTCAAAATGTTATTTTTCTCACTGACTAAAGTATTGTCTTTTGACATTTGAGTTTTCTGATTTGAAGCTTCTTGCGTTTCATGTTTCATAGGATGAGTCTTATTATCACCTTCAGTTTTATTATGTAGAGACTGTGTTTGCAGTTCAGCACTATCCTTAGATTTTGCTAGGTCAGAATCTTTTGAAGATTCATATCCTTTGCTTTGTTCTGAGTGAGGATTATTTTTAATGTTGGCTGGCTCTGGGTTTGTGCCCTCTTTCTCTTGTGCTTCTCCTATCTCTTGTTTTACATCTTTATCTAACAGATTATTGCTCAAAGATGGCTTTCTCTCTCTTACAGTTACCATTATTCCCATGATCTGCAAGTTGTCATCAGCTGCATTGCCATCTATCTGACCAATGAGCAGTTTTAGTGATGGAGATGAATCATCAAGAACTGCTTCGCACTTACTCTCCATCATTTTTGAAGGTGGACTTTGAAGCTTGGAAACAGATTTATCAACCTCTTTTATCTTTAAATCATAATCTTTCTTGAGTAGGTCAGTGTGTATTGCAGGTTTGTTTGTAGGTTCCTCTTTCAGTTTTCCAAAGGTTCTGCTGTGAACTGCTTCCTGATTACCAGACTGTTGTTTAATTTGTGTTTGTAACTTGATTTCAGATTTTTCCTCTTTCTTCATTTTATATTTCAACTCTTCATTTATAACTGTGTTATTATTTTTAGGTTTATGGGTTTCCATTGGTTGTTGTATCACAATGTCATTGATTTTCGTTGCATCTTGTGGTACTTGTTTTTGTGAGTTACTCTCCTGTTGTTCAACGGTGGTTTGTGAGGATTTCTGTGATGCCATAGCAGACCTGGTATTTGAAGACCTGACTGGTTCCATCTTCATCCCTGAGATATCCGGTAGTGGCTTTGGTGTAATACTGGATTTCGTGGTTTCATGCCCTTTAATAAATTCCTGTGTGGGTGGCTTCTGTCGAATACTGTTCCCACTTAGTAAATGTTTAGTGGTATTTTTGTGTATATCTCTTTTAGCAAAACCTTTTTCTTTAATGGCTGAAATCTCCTTTTCAGCATGTGCTTTTATCTTAGATGTTAGTATTTCTTGTTTAGTCTGTGCTCTCTCTTTGTGAGATAATGCTCTGAAAGTTGTACAATGTGAATCTTTACCTGATATTATGCTATGATCTGTTGTTGTAGCCTTTATTCTTTCAGGGGACAAGGCTTTAGTCAAATCAGAATCTCTTAGCAGTGAGACATTTGCATTGGGTTTCAAACTTTCAAATTTTTCAGAATTGTCCTGGTTTGATTTATTAGTCTTTGTTTTGCTGTCTTTTTCATTATAAGGAAGATTTGCATCACTTGATAATTTGAATTCTTTGGATGATTCACTATAAACATATTGGTTTTCTTTCACTTCATCATTATTGTTCATTTTAATTACTGTACTGATGTCTCCATTCTTTATATTTATATTGTTTGTTGTGGTTGCAACTTCAGTGACAGCTGCTGACTTCTGGCTGTCATCTTTTGAAGAAACAGTACTGGGAGCTGGGGTTTTGCTGGATGAAGGTGCAGTAAACCCATATTTCTCTCTGACACGTTCATAGTCATCATAACCTCTATCAGCTTGAATGCCATACCTGTTTACAATGGGGTTGTCATTCTCTTGATACTTGTGTGTTGCCATGTCATAAACTTTGCGCTCTTCTTTAACTTCCTTTGACACTGTATTTTTTATTTTATCTTGTTGCGTTTCCCTCATTTTCTCTTTTATTTGGGCTAACTCAGCTTTTGCCTTGGCTAATTCTGTTTTCACCTGTTCCACTCTATCTGACTGTTTGACTTTCTCTGTATTGATTTGGTTTACATTCGATTTTGCTGCTGTTTTTATTTTGTCTATTGTATATGTATCTGCTTTACACCACTTTTCCTTTGACCACTGTGTTTTAGCTATCTTATTTTCCTGCTCTGAAGGAACTATTTCTGCGTTGTCTGGCAGTGATTTAGGTAGTTCTGCTTTGGCTGGTTGTAATTTAGGTTGCTGTACCTGAACTGACTCCTTAACTGTAGTGTGCTCTATTTTGATTTGATCTCCAACAAGTGTTTCTGGTTCTGTTTTGACCATCTCTTCTCTATTCTGTTGCACTTTCATCTGCTGTGGATCAACCTGCACCACCTGAGGTTGTTGTGATTTTATATGTTTGATTTGGTCTCCTTTGACCTTTTCTCCTTGTTCTGTGTCCACTGGTTTAGCCGTTTTCCAGTTTGTCTCATCTAAATGTGCTGTAATTCTTTCTGTTTTAATATTAGTTCTAATTAACCCTCTCCTTGCCAGTTCAGCATTAGCTTGCTCTGTTCTGTCCTCTTCTGCCTTCTCTGCCTTTGCTAGTTGAGCTCTGATCTGTTCATTAACCCTATCTTCTTTGGCTTGTCTCTCTATTGACTTCTCATCCAGCTCTTGGTTGGTTACTATGGTTTGTTGTGATCTATCCTTCTCTGTGTTGTATTGTTTGGCTGACGTCTGCCCTTCTGTTGCCTTCTGTGCGCTGGTTTGCTTTGAGTATTCTTCTTTTCTTGCTTGTTCTGCTCGAAGCTGCCCTGCCCCCACCTGCTCTGACTTTTCCAGTTCACCTGCATCCCACACTGCTCTAGACGGAACTGCTTTTATTTCCTGTGCTTCACTCTTCTCTGCTGTGCCCAGCTGAGTTTGAAAAGCCTCTTTTCTGGTGGTCCTCACCTGAGTGGCGTATGGTTGCTGTGCAACAAGCATGTCTTCCTGGCTACACTCAGATGTGATCGGTTCTACATTAACCTCACTGGTAAGGCGTTCTGCCATATGATTTGTAGGGGCAATACATTGTCTACTTTCAGCTCTTGATAGTGAAATTCCATGCATACCTGTACTGTCATCATGTTGAGGTTTAATCCATTTTTGTTGATCTCCAAGCGCTTGGTTTCCTTTTAGCAAAGGATCATACTGTTTCTTCTGATCGTTGTGCCAATAGTGGTTTTGAAGCCCATATTTATCAGGCAGTGTACCAGGAGACTGCTTTTCATCAAGTGTAGTGTGTTTAAGTGTTTTAGTGTTTATTGTAGGTGACAAATATTGATGTGGAAGGTTAGGACTGACCACTGGTTGATAGGGCTTGTTGTACACAGTCTTTTGTGGAAGAGAAGAGGTTCCTTTGGCTACGTTTTCCCATAGTGATGTGTTCATATTCATGTGGCATTGTTCTCCTTGTTTGTTCTTCTCGGGATGGTAAGCTTCCTTCATGCTTGCTATTTTCAATGCCTGTGCAGGTTCTTCTTGCTCTGAAGAAGCTATCACATTTTTCCATGGCCAGCTTAATCCATCATTTAGACCCACTGTCACTGTGTCTTGATAGTCCTGTTTCCAACTATCCTGGGATGATACACCACTGTACCCTTGTTTGTAGTCTTTCACTTGTTCATATGTATCTGATTTTGCCAATTCTATTGCTTTTGGTGTAATTACATTTTGCTCAGCACTTGCCATTGTAATTTGATATTCATTTTGCCTAGCATTGTCAACATTTAGCCTGGTAGAGTTTATACTTGAATAGGGTGATTTAGCGCTTAGATTGTCTTTAAGGTGTGGGGATGATGCCATGGGCATTGCATTAGAAACGTTTAATCTGTTGGAGCATGCCTGCTTGTAATCACCTGCCAGGGTTCCTACTTTGTCAATCTCATCTGGGTTATAGGGTTTAAATGATACATCTTCCTGAATAAACTGCCAGCTAGCCACCTGATTGCTGGTGCAATCCTGTGTGTATGCACTGAAGCCAGACTGAAATGCCATCTCAGTTTGGTAACCACCTGGTGCGTGGTCTAAGTGTTGGTTTGCGTGTGGTGTGGTGTACTGAGGATGACACTGTGTAAGATGTGGCACAGAACTATAAGGCCCTTGTACAGCTTGATGTGATACGTTATCCACTATGCTTCCGTCCTCCTGCATTAGCACCTGGGGAGGTTGTACATCGGCCTCTGAGAAGTCAGGTATATCTATTACTATGTCTCTGGGAGTGCCGCTGTTCTGCTTTTTGCCCGTTATCCCTAAACCTTTGAATTTGTTTGGGCTGTATGTGCTTTTCACTCTCTTCCTGTTGTCTTTCAGGTTAAACATAAGGCTAGTAGCTCTGGATTTGTAACTGGACATCCCAGGTGTGGCTCCCCTGCTCTCAGCCCGCACAGGCGCATGTTCGACAGTTAGCGGTGAAACCGGGTGCTGCCGGACCCCTGCTATGTCCATCTCTCCCTGTGTGTGGATTGCCGGTGTCTGTATATGGCTGACGTTCAGAGGAGCTGTGCTGGTGCTGCTTCTGAAGGCACTCTGCTCCACTGTCACAGCGGTGCTGTTGAGGATGAAGGGAGTGACACTTTCAATGCTATGTAAGTCCCCCTGCTGGTTTGCCGCCATCACATTTGCCACGCTTTGCTCTGATGTCCTCCCCGTGAACCTCTGCTGGAGGTCACTGACGGAGCCCAGCGCACCCTGGACACGGCGGGACATCTCGATGGTGGGAGACACCGTCGTGGGCCGCTGGGAAGGGAGCCGGTTTGTTCCCATGCTCTGTGTCCGTTTCCAGGGAGGGTCGTTTCCCACCAACTCCGACTCACAGCGCTTCTGCAGGGACGAGGCTTTCTGCAGCACTGTTGATGTTGAGGTGGACCTTGAGGGAGGGGGAGGAGCCACAGGCTCAAGGGTTCTCCTGTGAGGTCTGACGCCCCTCTGCTCCAACATGGAGGGAGCGTGTGACTGGCAGCTTAGCGATAGCTCTCTGTACAGCGGTGTCTCATACCATTTAGGGAACTCTGCCTGGGGCACGAAGCCAGACACATCCCTGTGTCGGAAAGGGAACCTGGTATGGTCCCTCCATACTCTGAAGGGGCTCAACTCGCTGTGTATGAAGAAGTTGGGGGGAGAATTTGCGGACATGCTGTGTTTGCTGTGGGAGGATCTCATGAAGGATGAGGCAACGTCCATGTGCGCCACCGCAGTGGCTACCTCAGTAGAGTAGAATGTCTCCTGAGATAAGAAATGGCCAGTGGAGGGGAACGCATGGCTGTTTAAGTCTTGGTGGTATGCAGTAGAAAATTCGCAGAGTTCCCTCTCGATGCTCATAAGAGCCGATTTGTCCCAACTTGTGTCATTGTTCCACTCCTGGAGTTTACCATCCAACCCCCCTCCGTCTCGGTAGCCCTCACTGTTGAAAGCCTTGATGAGGGAGGAGACTCTGGAGCGACTCCTGCTTTGCTGCGAACCCGTCTCTACAGCTCCATTGCTGAAGAAGGACAGATGCTCTTGGCTGAGAGACCTCTGTTGATGCGACATATCCACCAAGGAGCGCTGGAATGTGGCGGAAACCCTCCCTTCTCTCCTCCCTTCCCCATAATCCCTCCACTGTGGATCCACCTGGGCGGCAGCTCCACGAAGCGCTCCCTGGATCCAGCCCCGCTTGTCATATTGCTGCACCTGGAGACTGAAGCTTTCCTGTGCAGCTCGCTTAGGCTCCTCTCTCTCAGTGTCCTCAGCGCCCTGGCCGCCCTTCTCAAAGGCTTGCTGCCTCTGTTTCTGAGTGCACGGGGATGAGGTGCAGAGGTCTGAGTCATTGTAAACGGCCTCCTCTCCAATACACAGGCTCTTGAATGCCCGGTCGGTCAAATTGCTGACCTCGCGGTCGGTCTCGTCCAGGTGGGACCTGCTGTGCTTACGGCGCCCGTCCCTCCTGCGCCTCGAGTGGTGCTTCTCCCGTGAAGTCATGGTGCAAGCCCTGTCTCCTGCTCAGCCGCTGGGTCATTCACGCAGTCTTTCACGCACAGGTCTCAGGACATACACGTACACTTTGCCTGGTAGGGGCCTGGGTTTGGCGCCCCCTTAGGGTGTGTGGCAAATGGTATCTCCTAGGACATTGTGGATGTGCGTTTTTCTCAGGCCCGAAACAATCCAGGTGTTCCTTGCTTTCCTGCAGAAAAAGCAAAAACATAGTTAGATCAGACAAAAAGCACACATGTACATAACCACACATTCTCAACAGTGAAATTGTTAGTGAAGATTATATTTCTTTATGTTAAGTAACTTAAAACACAACTGTGTCAAGAATAGTCAAGACCTGAACTTAACTTATCCAAACTGTGATTTTTTTAGTGTTTCATTTTAGTGAATGTTCAGGATCCTGTCAACTAAATGTCCACATTCTGCATGTGGTATTTGAAACAGCCTTGCAAATCCTCCAAAGAGATTGCAGTGACCTTCAGCGATGTGTGGAACAGAGCTGTCCTGTTGCTAGGCACAGTAAAGAGTACCTCACGTGAGTTATTTCAGGAAAGGAGGATGCTTCCCAAACAAACTATGACGTTAGCACATGATCAAGAATACAGTACATGTGAGACACACATACTTTCTGACTGTAACCATTATGTAAAAGGATCATATAAGCATCATTGTAAATTTGCCAAATGACATACAGTATTAACAAGAACAATATTCAAAGCATTTAAAGCAGAATAGCTTTAATCATAGAGATATAATACTTAAATACAATAACATTTTGCTGTTGTCAGAAAATAATTATGTTTTTTCATTGAGGGCCTACATAAGGCAACGTAATGGGTATGTCCTGGTTACATGTACTGCAGCTGCCATGCAGCCTTCACCTTGCCCAAAATATCTACTGTTCCATTAATACCCCCTGACCTGGGGGCCTTCCATCTTCTACGCATCTACAGCAGTGGTTCTCAAAGTGGGGGTCTGGACCCCCCTCCCCAAGAGAATGTGAGATGCTTTTTGTAGGAGTCATGAGAAAAAATAAATGTTCTAAACTAAATTATTTTATTATAGATAATATCCTCTTTTCAACGTTTAATGTATGTTTGTCATTTCAATATTCTTGAGCCACTTTGATTTGGGGGTCACTGGTCAAATTGTTTGAGAACCACTGATCTCACCATCAGCTTGCATTTCATAATACAACCAAATTAACAACAAAGTTAAACCAGCAATAATATGCAAGGATGTTTAAGATTCACAGTGCTCTAAAAACAATGATCTTTTCAGACATTGGTATTAGATGTTCACCAAAACACAAATACATTTTTTACTCACATTATTTTTAGACTAAATGCATAAATTTGCCATTTATGTAAGCTACTCTATAATAACAATTCCTCTCTATACTAATTTAATGCATGTGAAACTGCTCATCTGTGTATGTGGCAGGTTTATTTCTGTCCAATGAAAGGCCTCCAACTCTAAAACCTGACACCAACTAGGCCTCATTTCAGAAGAATCAAAAGGTCCAAAGGTGGACAGTACAGCAGCTAAGCCATTACTAACAGCAGAAATCACATGATGAAATGTCTATAAATGTCCATTGCTCTCCCACATGAAACACTGTTCACAATATAGTCATAAGAATAGGCCTAAACAAGAGGTTGGCACTCAACTGCCGAGAACGCTACTTCATAAAATACAAAATGGAAGGCAAAACTGTACATTTGTTATAAGTAGGCTATGTACTGTATAAATGTGGCCAAAAAAATGTATTGTTTTTTAAGAGAAAAAAACAATGACATGTACCTTTCAGTCTTATATTCCATATCCAAGAGGGTTTCCTTTAATAATCCTCAAAAAGAGTTTTCCTAGAAAGGCCTTCTCAGTCAGCTTCTGCCCAGATTGTGCTCACAGTTCTATCTCCTCCAATGGACAAGAATCAGAAAAAGCAGAAACCTATATGTAGTCCACTCATAGGCCTTAGAGTTCCTAGGTACAGGCAAGCACTGGGCCTCGAGACCAGCGACCAGACAGAAATAGAGGAGTTCTCCCAGTGAGAGAGTCCACCATTGGGGACAAAATAAAGCCTTGCACTAGCATGCGGTGCCGAGAGTTCCTTTGGTGTCGAGTGTCAGGCCGATGAAACAAACAGCCTCTCAACTATTTATAAATCTGGACAGCTAACTGTCAGCGACTGTAGAAGATAGTTAGAATTGGCTGAAGAGACTTTAGGTTCGAAACGAAGGCAGGTTATTCCTTCATGTTTGTTATTATGCAGACTGTGGGATCTGCGCAGGCAGTCTCATGGGAGACATAAATAGCTGAGGGCCTCAAGGTGAAGTGGCATCCTCTTCATTGAACAGCATGCAGACAAGCACTGCAGAAGTGTCAACAAGCAGCTAGAGATTCCACACACACACACACACACACACACATGCACACACACACAAACGTGCACACACACACACACACACACACATTATAAATGCTTTATTTGAATGTACCTATTACAATAATTTCATAGGATTTTGGCGAATATAAAAATGCTTTTAAATGCAATATCAAAAAGACACACACATAAGTATAATATAAGAGGAAAGAATGAGCCTTAGTCAATACCATTATGGATGTTGATATGATGATTAAGTAATCATCAATCCTTTGATGATTTAGATTTTTGTTTTATTGTTCAGGTATTTTATATTTAACCACATCAAACGGTGGTCTGGTTCACGCCCTAGTTAGATCTGTGGAGAGGAACTAAAAGTTTGATCTCCCTGACTACAGTCAGAGCCCCCCCAATTCCCCCACTCACCCTAGTATCTTCTATAATTGGAAATACTGTAGCCCAGCTAGTGGATAGCCTTCCAGGATCTTTGGCAGACAGGACAGACAGGTCAGGCTGGATGATGGAAAGAGACACATGGCCTCTAATGGAGTCACAGCCTGCACATGTGACTGCACACACACACACCCAGATACATTTACGCCTTACATCATCTTATCCATCTTATCCCTATCCATCTTATGCCCAGCTAATTGCGGTTTTCATTTTCTTAAATGTAAGAAAACCTTTCTCTGACGTTTAGTTAGTTAAGGCTCATGCATGAAAGCTTCACTGAAGTCAGCTACTATCTCAGAATGCTTCATATAATTTAATAATGAATATTATTTAGTGTTTGTGGTCATGCAAAAATCAGCTCCTGTGTCTGGAATGACATAATATTTAATGAACGAATGAAATGTACGTTCCCTACTCACCACATCCCTCTAGTGGCCATGCTGGGTAAAGACAATTAATTCCTTGACCTACAGGCCTACTATGTTTATGATGCTGTTGCATTAGGTCCTAAACATGACTTGCTCAGTATTATTTTTCTATAGACATCTACTGTGCTGTAGTAGTATTTAACCTGGAAGAGTTTCTACGTAGTGATGACACAGGCAGCTTTGCCTTGCTGAGTGAGAAGGAACACAGCTGTGGTTATGTGCTGTGCTGGCCAGCAGACAGGTCACTCCCTGCATTACAGTAAGATATGTGGTGATATGCTGTGTTTGTAGTAAAGTATATACCCATTCAGTCATGAGCTTAATTGAATCTAATTGATTGAGATATTGATCACCACTGATACCTGAATTATAAGCAGTGATGACGGTGGATGTTTTGGCCCTTCCTTGGTTGTATCCAGGAATGTTCTAGGAATGTCCAGGAAAATGATTATTTGTGTGTGTGTGTGTGTGTGTGCGCGTGCGCGTGTGCGTGTAGTGTGTACTTTTGTGTATGGTGCAGTTCCTTGTTTCAGGACATCGTTTCTCTGCATCCCTCCAAATATTTCATTACTGTAACAAAAGAAGCCCATTAACTGCACTATAAGAACAGAGTTCAACTGTTGTCCCCGATTTCACCATATTTGTCTGCTTTTCTGGCCGCTCTCCAGCTAATTTGATATAACAATGCATCACAAAACTGCCTCAGGATTTCTTTTTTTTTTAGGTGACAGAAAATTATCAATGATGCCACATGCACAGCTGAATGTCAACACCAACTTGACTTGTTTATGAAATATTAAAGCAGCGAATTAGAGGCACTAGGCAGAACTTAATGATGATCCGAGTCATTAAAACTTCAGCTTCCTTTGTTTTGGGTAATGATTCAATTCCAAAAGTACTGTATTCAATTTTAGGGACACTGAATGTGTTTTCCGCATCTTTTGTGTGAGTTGGCTGGATTCTGTCCCTCTTACTGGCACATTCTGGGGAAATAAATATATTTGTCAAGGGGATATTGTGTTATCGTTGACTGCCATGTCATTGGGCTTAGTATTTTAGAGCGCTCTCGTGCACTTAAAGAAACATCATTATATTAGTGTTTTGCTTATTATTGATGTATTTATAGAGGATTATGTTTTGAGGAATGAGTTAATACCTGCTGCTACTGTAAGTTTGGCCTTCCAAAAAAATACTAATATCAGCCATTGTGTTCTTAATTCTAAAAACTTTATTTTGACAAATCCGTAAGGTTGTATGTGAAAACAAAACAAAAAACCACCAATAAAAACATAAGGTATCTACAAGTAATCTAAATCATGGAGGAAAGCCAGTCAGTAAATGTATAGATATTTTATTTTAGTATTTGTGGATTCATAAAACCATGCAACATAGTGAATAACAGTAAAATGGAGTATTTTGTGCACTGTGCACCACAAGACTTATGACATTATCTCCATCCCCCGTGTCACCAGGGTGTCACCTCATCAATTATTGAACTAGTACTTCGTGGTAATACATAATTTCCTATTAATTATTAATGATAATGTGTGTGTAGTTTACTTAATTGTGTTATTGACTATCAAAAGTAATTTCCTGAAAATCCTCAAGGACGCAAATTGAATCAGCATGACTACTGGTGGTGTGTTTTGCGGTTAACTATTTTCAATCTGATTAGTTGATTCTTTAGTCACAAGTCACTCCAGAGAGGATACAACAGATATAGAAAATAATGAATAAATAAATGAATAGTATATAAGATACTGTACGACAATTGCTTTTGAACATAAATACACCATTAATGAATTGTGTGCGTCATCTTTTTAAAGAGGTTTATTAAACACATGATTTTCTGAAATAGAGAGAGAGAAAGGGAGAGAGGGTGAGAGAGAGAGAGAGCTGGGGAGAGAGAGAGAGAGAGAGAGAGAGAGAGAGAAAGAGAGAGAGAGAGAGAGCGTTCCTAAAAGTAAATAAATAATAAGAGCCTCTCCTCTCTTCGCTTTAAGGGAAGCTAATAAATAATGTATCATAACAGATGGCTGGAGCGAGAGGCAACAGGAGAGAAACATGACCGACTACATCTTTAATTGTTTTAAAGAACATGTCACAACAGGAGCAGAGTGTTCCCTGTCTGCTAGCGCTACAGATGTGCTAACTGTGTGAAAGCAACACTGCAGCACTGCCAGTGAATCTACTTTACTGTAGCTTGCCTTGGGTAAACAGTTGTACACACCGCAGGCTATTCTGGCACACGTACACATTTTACATTGAAAATGGCTGATTAATACTAAAGTGCACTTTCACTGTTAAATAAAAAGGGGGGGAAATGGGACAATTGCTTGAGATTATAGACCCCAATGGCATTAACGCGTGCCACATTCCTGTTAAATCCTGAATCTCTTACATCAGTACTGCACTTACAGTTTACATGCACATACCTACAGTATGATTCGTTGATATTTGGGTAGGATTCAAGGATCTTGCTGAAGATTCAATGTTTATCTTATGACAAAAATACACTTAACATGAATTCACATTATCTGAAGTTTTCTACATATAATACATGTTTATAATTCAAACAGTGTCCAACAATCCATGACGTATTATATACCGTAGTAACAAAATCACATTTGTGCTTTTAGGGGACAATGTGGCCGCCAAATATTCAGTATGTCCAACAGCTTCATTGTACAGTCAAATAAATATGAGCAAGAGTGCTCCCTCCAAGGCTTTTTAGGAGTCAGTCCATGTTGTGCTTAGTTGCTGAGAAGCAGAGCAGGGGAGTAACAGGCACGCTCACACACAAAGTACCAGTAAATCCACAACGTGCAGCCAGCGCCTCACTTCTTCTCCAGGGGCTCCTTGGGGCAGTGGGGGTGTTTGTCGGGGCCTCCGCCCGCGACGGGAGCCTTGCTCGCCGGGCCGGGACTGGACCTGTCCCCCCCTCGTCCCACCGAAGAGCTAGAGGGAGCGGAGACCTCCAGGGTGTTGCCGAGCGCGGGTCTCCCCACCCCGGGCCCCGGCCCCGCCCCCAGTAAGTTGGCGGACTGCAGCACGGCCTCTGAGTGCTCGCGGGCCTTCATGCGCAGGGCGGCCACGCTGGCTGTGCGGTTGCCCTGGCAACCGTAGGGCGGCAGGAAGGACAGGCCCATGGGGTCGGGAACACAGCAGGAGCACAGGCCACTTCCTGGAACATGGAGGAGAGACAGACCTCTTGGTGAGCGTGGTCATAACAAGCACCCATCCTCCATGCAGTGCAGGTGCTGTGGCCCTCGTTACCTTTCAGAGTGGCCACCTGGGAGAGGGCCTGGGCATAGGTGGCCGAGTTGAGGAGGGTCCCCGGGATGCATGAGGGGAAGAATGGCCCGCCTGAGCCCACTGTCCGGTTGATACTGAAGCAACAGACAAGCCTATTAATGACACACTAGGGGTGTTGGGTTCAAGATCTATAGACCTATAGTAAAAATACATCAAACAAACTTTTCTTATTTAATCTAGAATTATTTTAATTATAGATTAAAATCAATTTAGAATTATAGATCAACTAGTTTTTATCTCTGCCTATATGATGGTATTGTTTCAGGCTGTCGCGGAACATGTTTTTTATTCTTAAGAATCTTAGGTTGTTTTTCTAATCTAAAAATCTGATTTGATTTATTTTTATAAAATGTTTGTACATTTTACAATGTTGTAGATGGTCATTTATATAGCCTAGCACATGCTATGTGTTATATTGCATACATATATGGGCTTGCACATCTGAATAAGTTCTATTATAGGGAGTGGGGGATGTCGTACACAGAAAAATAACCCCCTTGACTTAAGCCTTAATTAACTACATTAAACGAACATTAGGAAATTGCAGTTTACATAATTTGCCCTGGAGAGAATCATCCCTGGAGAGAGATATTGTATATTGCAGCTCTGCTACATGCTGTAAACTATCACCGTATACATTCCATGCTGTCTCTACACTGTGTGGACCTACAGCAGTCTGACGCCTGTCTCTCACCTCTGCTGCATCTCCAAAGGCTCCCTGTGTTTTCTGCTCTGCTCCACTGGGGACTGTGGGTTGATGCTGCGGGTCGGAGGAGTTCCGTCACTCATCTGCTCCTTTCCCCCATCAGGATCAGTGCTCCCTCGCTCTGTTTTCCTCCACTTGGCTCTACGGTTCTGGAACCACACCTGCGTTGAGGAGGACGGGGAAGGAGGGAAAATAGCCAAAAAGGAAAGATAAATTAAGGCAAATATGTTGGACAAACTGCAAAGAAATTAAGTATTTGACTTCAAAACAAATCTATTTTCATTAGATTGGAGAGTTGGATCTGTTTAGTCTGACATGAACTGTCTTTTGAGGACACTGTTCAGTTCTCCTCTTTATTGAATTTACATTTTCACACCAATTGATTTTTCTTTTTTTCTTATATTATTTCCTTATTTTACATGTCTTATGTTTATTTAAAATGTGTTTATTTTTCATTATCACTGTGAAATAATAACTAATGTTGCCTGTGCATCAGTACACAAATTATGTAGCTACAGTATCTAAAATCGTTGTATTTTCCTAACAAACATATCTACATGTAGAAGCATCTGTCTGGTCCCTTATATAAATATGTGTCTGAACGTGTCAAACGGGTTTGCTCCAACTTTTCATTTGTCTATAGGCCTAATACGACTTATCCAAAACTTAGCCATACGCCCAGCATGAGAACACATACAGCCAAGTTCTTGTATCTTAATTGAATGAAGGTCATTGCTTATAACAACATTTAATTGAGCAATTTTTCATTATCATATTTTAATGACTTCCCACTGACAGTCGCGCTGCCTGAGAGAGAGGCAGCTATGATGAAGTCGTTTATTTCCCTATTTAGTGATTGTTTGACAACATCAGATTCGATTAAGACTCGCTCTCGCACGCATTAATCATGATGTGTGAATAGAGGTTAGAATTCGTCCCGTGCTCGCCACGGACGGGAGACGGAAAAGAGAGTCCGTCCCATTGTGTGGGAGGTATAAATGATGTCAATAGCCAAACAAAACACGTGCATTCATTCGGCATAAAGAAAGGACAACAGTTTAGTGGCAGGACAACAATACGACAAATGGACTTATCTCACCCCTGCACCTTCCAGCTAGAAGTCGCGCCCCCCCGTCTCTGAATGGGCTATAATTGCTCCATTAATCTCAATTTGTCGCGTGCTCTTAATGCGGGGGAGGCCCATTGACACTTTACAAAAAGGGGGGCAACAACACTACAACGGAAAGGAAATTTATTTTCTAATAATAATGTAAGTTTAATATCCCTGCATACAGTGGTGGATTCATGTTCAGATTTAATAATAGGAATGTGGTAATCGGATTAGAGTGGAATAATTTGTTTACAATCCCTAATTTACAGCGCTGGATTCCATTATCAACCCCGCCATTGGGTTTAAGCGATAGTAAGATGACCCAGGGGAACAAAAACCAAACTATTATATTTCCCACAATTAGATCTGCTCGCAGAACAAAACCCAAAAGCAAATCTGGAATGCAGGAAATTACATACAGGACACATAACTTAATTACATCTGGCCAAGTTTATAACCGCGCATATGTGCAGGGCAGGAGCAGAATATAAATTGTAAAATTTAAGGTGTGTGTCTGTGTGTTTTTGTGCGCGTGGTGTGGAAAGAAAGCCATTGTGTGTGTGTCAGAGGGAAAGAGAGAAAGAGAGAGAAATGGAGAAATAGAGAGGAGAGAGAGAGAGAGAGAGAGAGAGAGAGAGAGAGAGAGAGAGAGAGAGAGAGAGAGAGAGAGAGAGAAAGTGTGTGT
>JAODUG010000007.1:3301250-3313411 GCA_027564795.1 Aphredoderus sayanus
CACCACTGGGTCACGATGCATTAACATGCTGATTTATTAAGTATCACCTGGAAATGCACAGGCGCCCGCGCGCGCGCACACACACACACACACACACACACACACACACACACACACACACAAACACACACACACTAAGGCAGTAGCAGGCAGACGTATCACATACTTCCAGACCTCTTCTAGAGATGGCTCCACTGCGTCTGGTGCTATCTGTGCTCTATCAGATCCATGTGTAGCCAACAGTTCAACATGGTCAGTGAATCTCCCAGTAAGGGTTTGTGAAAAAACAACTAGGGTCAAGCTGGATCACACTGTGTTACTCATAAGTATGCTTGTATGTAGTATCTGTTTGTAGTAGCTATCCTAGTTGTAGACTCATTTAAATATGCTGTTGGTATAGAGCTGAACACACTGTCTGTTGTCAAACTGTCAGAGAGGCTGGGAGACTCAAGCCATTATGGAAATGCTCTGCTGGTATCCCAGAAACCACAAGCCTGGAACAAGAGATCCCGTAGCTCCAGATCTTGAGAGTGAGGTTTGACGGATAAAGTGTGCCGAGGCCTTTACCGATGGGATCCCTCCCTCGGTCCTGTACACGTTGCTAAAATGCTTTCATCGCTAATGCAGAGACCCAACAGTTACCCTCAGAGATCAACCGCAGAATTCTTTGCCCCTGAACTGTGGATGGTCCTGGAGCCTAACAGGAAAACACGCTCCTCTGTGGTTTAACAAGCCTTGGATAGGCAAAGTGCTGTAGTTCAGTAAATGAACAGCTTTCAACTGCTCTCAATAGCCTTTTGGTCATACTGTGTTAATACTGTAACTGAAATAAACAGGCATTACAAAATAGAACTGTAATCTTGAACAGGAACAGAGTTAGCACAATTAGCTCATAGCTCATATTTATAAAACACAATTAATCTTAGTCACTCTATTAGTAAATATACTGTAGTCTATACTAACATTCATGCCAACACTCACATTTAAATAGAAACATATACATCCAGTGTATCTGAATTACCAAAAAGTATCTGGAATTATTTAATATAATCATATTTATAATAGAATGAATGTTATATATATTTTATATTATAAATTCAGTGTATGCAGTGACATTAGTAACAAGTTACTGTTTGTATTGTGGTGTGTTGTTGTTTACAAATGGTGACATGACACCTCAGTCAGAGGTCAGGTCCATTTGGCAAGCAAATATGTATTTCTCTTGCCATCTCACGTGCACTCAATCCTGCCATTGGGTAAGTGCATGTGTATATAGCTTGTGTGCGCCACACAATAATGTAACTTAATAATGTTACAATTAAATTGCCTAATGACTATCTCAGTGACAAGTACATGAAGAAGCTGAAGAGAACAGATGGGCACACGTGTGTGTGTGTGTGTGTGTGTATGTGTGTGTGTGTGTGTGTGTGTGTGTGTGTGTCTGTGCGCGCGAATAACAAGACTTTTAGAAAGTGCAGGGAAAAAAATAAAGAATGGAATTATTGGGACTTGTCAGCAAGTAATGATTGTTGGCAATAAACTGCTCAACACACACAAACACATACACACACACACAAGTGCATGGTGTTGCACAAAACACAGCTTGAGCCAAGAATAAATTGCCTGTCTGTAACTATTTAAATGCAGCATTAAGTCATGATTTATGCACATAAATGTGGAAATTTAAGAGAGAACAAACTCCAAAAGGCACAGCTTGCAGCAATTTAACTTAAATGGAGGAACCACCAAGTTCCCATATTAAAATATATTAAAATCAATACCATTGGCTTCACTTGGCTCAAAGTGGCAGTTACATATATTGGTTTTGTGTATGCATGCTGAGTCTGTGTTCATCTATACTGAAAAGTGACACCACACAATCACTTATTGTGCCTTTAACTACTGGATCTGATCACGTGGCTTGGACCCAAACCCCTGACAGTTTATTACCACAGAGGCGGTGAAGAATGCAGCCAGCATGTTCTTGCTTGACTTAAGGCTGCATCTTTATCTCATTTTTTGGTTGTTAAAAACAAATAACAGAATATAGAACAGGCTGCAATCAAAAATATACACCCCAGCATTCAAACTGCTGACTAAATATCAATAATGCGGCACTGTTTGAAATATGCCTAGAATAATATGCATACGCCACAAATGAAAAAAGAAATGTCACTAATATACTCTAAAACATTCATCAGCACCAAATCATCAGCTCCGTCATTACTGACTAAATCCCATAAAGGTTGTTCTGAACCAAAGGGGTGTATTTGAGGCTAACCGCTGACTGTCTTAACACACAGCTCTTCCGTCACTCATAACATTTAGGAAAGCTGGGGTTTTCTAAATAACTAAAATTAACTAAATGATCTACAATTAACTTAATTGATGCTTCACCAGCGCCCATTAAACACACATTAGAGATCTTCAGAGTGAAGGGTAACCACATGAATTACAGGGCTGGCGGAAGGACCTCCATGGAAGAGCTGAGTGTGAGATGATGTTTGGATAATGGCCTGGCACTGTCAGAGCCATGAAAGCTGCAAGAATGACATAATTAGTTTGCCATCTTGGTGGATCTGTGTTTTGCTTATTGTGGGGCTGTGGCCAGTTGTTATTAAATAGCCAGGTCAAAATATACCTCAAGCAAACACATAGGCAATATAAAAATGATCTATGATTTTTCCCTTACATGAGGATTCACTGTTACATCATCAACATATTGTAACTGACACGCCCATAAAATAAAACAACAACAAAAAAACCAACATTGTTTAACAGTGGGAAGCATGTCACTAACACTACAAGCCACGTCCATTATGGTGGTCTGATGATGAGCTTTGCTAGGTTGAGGACTACAGATGACAGGCTTTATGAGCCAGCCAGTCTGGGGCCCTGATCCCCCACCCCCTCCTGACTCACCTGACTCCACAGGTAATGCCGGAGATGGAACACAGCAACAATAGCACTGATGATAGCAGGGGCACAGCAGGAGAATGGGAGACACGGATTAAGAGCTGCATGGACACAGAACACAGCCAAGCCTGGGTACTTTGGATATTCTAATAGCCCACCTTCCTCTTGGACTCTGAGGTGCATTTGGGGCAGAGAGGAACAGGGAAGACCCCATGCTTAGAAAAATATGATTGGTTCTTTTGTCCAGAGGTCTGGCGGAGCTAATCGGAGTGGTTGCGATTTGAGCGCAAACATGCACGTGCACACTCGCGCGCGTGCACACATACACACACACACACACACAAATGGATTATAACCACACACCTAAACGTTCTCAATCACACCCCTCATAACCTTAGTAAACATGTGGCAGCAGTTAAAGTGGGTCTAATAGCTATTTACTGTGTTCTGTACGCTTCTCATTAAACACATTTTCCACTCTGAGAGAACTAATGTTTTGGAAAATGCTGGTAAATTAAATGAGCATTGTGCCAACAGTTAACACATGTGCGCAAGTGGAGACTCATGCACATCCACACCGAATGTGTACGTGGAGTGTCGTTTTTGGAATAAACATATAAAAAGAATAAGCAGAAACAAATATATTACTGACGTCTCACCTCACACCATATCCTGATAACCGTGCAGGCAGTAGCATGTCACTAAAGTTAGCCATCATGCATGTCCACAAGAGTGAACAGATGAGGCTGTTTTCATTCATATTTTATGGTCATTCACAGTTTTGTTGTTTTATCGTTTCCCAAAGACCTGCATGGCAGAAATGTACAGAATGTGAAAGCTAGCTGCATTTTACATCAGACAATACCCTTGATGCTCATGGAAGTAGGAAAGAACTTGGGTCTGCCATGTTGTTTGAGCAAAATATAGAGACATAATTCTGCACTGCAGAGTCACTGGGAAAGCAGTGTCAGCGTTCCAGCGTTCCATCAGTAGCCCCCCACTGCTACAGCCATTGAATACTTCTGCACTGGAGTCCGCCGTGGCCCTGGTTGCCAGCTGGAGTACCCCTGACCTCTAACCTCTAACCCCTGGCACTGCAGTATTCCTCCCAGCAGCATCCGTTCAATGGACAAAGGGCGGGGGCATCCGCCGGAACAAAGTTACCATAAGGACAGGAGACTATCTTAATTCAATAATAGTAAACAGAGTGAAAGGAAGAGCAATAGTGAAGCAGATGATACTGAGGTAAGAATTCTTATACTGCATTCATTTTTAAAATGTTCCTAGTATTAACAATGTAAACAACACAACCGTAAGTCTATACAACTTCTAGATATGTCATTCTATTGCATGTTTGTGTGTGTGTTTGTGTGTACATGTGTTTCAGCTTGCGTGTCAGGGTCCTATACATGCTGATGCTCCTGGGTTAAAGAGGGGGACCTGCTGTTTCCTAAATGAAAGCTGCTCGCTACAGACAGATCCAGTTACAGGAGCACTGCACTTTCATCATTATGAAAGAAACATGTGCCTGCTATGTGGAGTTATGTGGACAAAGCTCTGTATGCCCCTGGAGGGTAAGGCTCTCTGTTCTCAAACCTTTCCAAAGACCGATAGTGGTATTAGGGAGAATTATGATCAGTCAAGGCAACATATCTTTGATTTTCTTCTTTCAACCCATGATTATACTGTATGAAAACAATAAAGAGCTCTTTCATAATACAGTTAAAGTTATATAGAGAGAGAACTCTGGGATTTCAGTCAGTGCATATTTGTTTGACAGTTATGTTCAAATTTGGAATACCACTTTGGTTTGTGTGTTGCATAGCTAATGGATAATTAGTCTTCTGAGAATGTAGAACATCTGCTTCAAATAAAATAATTACTTAATCTTTGGCCTCCATCATTTATCCACAACTAATTGTTCACTAAACTGAGGGGTGTTTTCATGTGTGGCCTACATGTCTATAAACAATATTTTTATCCATTACTAGACAGGGATCATGTTTTTGAACTAAATCCAATGTATTCTTTATTTTTTTTTTGCTTGACTTGAATATGGCAGAATTCATGTATATTTCACACGCAGAGTCCATGGCATTTCCAATGCACATTCCTACATTTCCTCTGTTCACCCTGTTGAATCTTGACAGGAAAGTACAGTAACTAGCACATACACACATCACAAAAGCTAGAACGTCTCACAACCCAACTTCTATGTATTCTGTTAGAGATGTATATACTGCAAGGCCGTAGCCATGGAGTCAACATTTGGGGTGACCAAGTCTGTTGGCATAGCACATTCATATTGTATTTATATTTTTTATATATTATATTATATTTATATTATATTTTACAAATATTTGGGAAGTGGGGGGTGGGATACATTTTGAGCACAGCTGAATAATTGGGGGGGATGCATAATACAGAAACATGAGAATGGACACCCCCCCCCCCCTTTCCAATATATATTATGATTACGGCCTTGATATAGTGTATGCTCATTCTCATGTTCCTGGATTTGCTTTTACGTTTACAAACATTCTTTCTGAAAATGCATTTGCATATAAAACAATAATCTACAAACATCAAATATATAATTTTACAAATGATTTACTACAGCAACTAGAAAACAGCCTAATAGTTCCTCTCTGTAACTTGATGAGTGTGTTCTTATGTTTGTTGTGTTTTGTTAACAACTGCTGAACCAGATTCGAGGAATGCAAATACATGTTATACTTTGCTCCCTGCCTATTTCATAAATGTAATCTATGTTGGATTAAAACGATACTAATTACTAATGTGGAATAGCACACAAGAGATCCCAAACTATTCAGGAGGAAGTACGCCAGGCCTCAACAAGGACATGCCTCATAGCCAAGCCTCACCTCCCCGGACCCTGCATTGTTCCAGGGCTTTGTCCTGTAGAAGAGTCTGGCTCCAACCTCTTCAAACCATAATTACAGGCCTATGGACTCAGACAGTACCAGAGACAGGGAAGGCAGTTATCATGGCTAATCTTCTTAGACAGACCAGTGTCTCAATCCCAATAAACCTGTACATGCTTTTTTTCTCCATGGAATTTACGTTATTTTAAAAACAAATGATGGAAATATGGATAGGGACTATAGTTATGGACAGCAACAGTACAAACAATGAAACAATTCACAAAGGATATGAATGAGGCTGAACACACAATGTTGCATGCATTAATCAATTAAATATAGTGTTGTCAATTGCAAGAGAAAGTATGACAGCAAACAATAAAAAGTTTTATGTAAACACTCAAGTAAAATAATAATGATGCCTGCTATGCCATAACAAACATGATAAGGGGTCACTGGTTTACATACTTCTCTGAACTTTAAGAGAGATGTTTTCCATAGTGGGTATTTTAATAATGTCACCAAATCACTCCCAGCTGGCCTGGCTGCAGGAAATACTTTCTTCTCAAAACCCCAGAGCAAATGATACATGAACCATAGCGTATTCATATGCATGTCTGTCCTCGAAGCTTCTGTGCGTTTGTCTGGACAGGATTTCATAGCTTTACTGTTGTCTCAGCTCTCTCGCTCTCTCTCCTTCTCTGTTGCCACAAGAGTTTTCACTTCACCACTTAACCTTTCAAAACAGGTCAACTAGATTTGGAGAGAAAACCAGATTTATGGCTTAGGAAAATGTAAGAGCTGCAGAGTTCGATTCTGTTAACGCTCATAACAACTTCCCGAAGGTCACCCCACAGGCAGGCCTAATGTGACTATAGGTCTGAGTACGTTTTTAGCAGGTCTTAACAGTCATTTGAGAAGGCTTTGGTCTCATGCTTGTGAAAGCAGTTTAGCAAAGAGGTAAACAGCCTGAGGCCTGCAATAACAGAGCGGAACTGATTAGAGACGCAGGGGGAAAGGGAGAAAGAGAGAAAGAAGAAGAAAGAAAGGAAAAATTAGACAGGGACTGATAGCATCTTTGTACCAAAGCTAATTAGATCAGACAGCTAAAGGCTCCATGTGTGCGCATTTGTGTATGTGTATGGGTGTGGCTAAAATAACAAAGAAATCTCAACATGAGATGGAAAGAATATCAAAGACCATATTATAATAATATTTACATATGATATTTTAAATAATATTATAGTGTGATTGTGAAAATGGTCCAGTCACTTTATTCCCATTGTCAACAGGCTGTTGCGAATATAAGTTAAAAACATAGTATGAGAAGGAGGTGAAAAATTTATGGTGGGGGTTGGGGGGGGTGTTCTGGGAGGGGTCTTCCAGGATGAGAGAGGGGTGCAGTGGTCCTGGGGTGGGGGAAAAGGGAAGGCATTAAGGGAGGTGTAGACAGGAATTATATGTCAGCCACCTCCGTCACCCTTTCGGTTAAGATGAAAACAGTTGGCTTTGTATGGCTCCTCAGGCCACAGCAATTACTTTGGAGTAGCAGACTGACAGGTTATCCCCACATGGCAACAGCTGACAGAAAAACACAGAAAAAGAAACGCACCTTCAAAACCAATTCTTCAAAACTCGTTTTCCTCTCACTGCTTCTCCTCGACATGCCAATAAGCAGCTCTAAAGCAGGACCCCAATAGCTCATCTCCATCTTCTCTGTGTCCTGAGAAGGCAGCCATTGTGTGTCCCGTTCCTTGCTCCCCGAGTCAGTTTCCTATTGAGGTCCTGAAAGCGCCTTTGAGGGGCCCTGTTTTGGCTGTGCAGCTCACCTGCGGTGGGGAAACTATGGGTCCATTCTGAAGCGCAGCAGCTGCCAGGGCAGAGAGGCTCGCACCCAGTGGGAGAAAGAATAGCCTCCGCAGAGCCTTTCAATACGAAGCCACTTAGTAACAGAAGGCATGTGCCAAGCCTGCACAGCCAGAATGAAGAGTCACCCTTTGGTGTTCACTAAATATCAGGGAAGAGTTGCTATCCACTCTTCATGTTCTTTCTCTCCTCTCCGCAGACTCACTGTCTTAACTTCTTTGCTCTTTCCTCGGTCTCTGTTAATAAAGCAATCCACCAGAGATATAATACAATAAGTACAGAAAGATATGCCGTAGGAGCTCTAACAGTAGAGCTATAGTGTAAAGCAGTGGTTCTGAAACATATTGGTTGTAACCCACAACATGATGTTGTTTATTGGGTCACAAGTAATAGCCAGTTACTTTTAATAACATAACATTACAACATTAAAATCAAATAGGCCACAGCAATGAAAATGTATGCAAGTTTTTCCTTGCCCGGTGGCAGGAAAAGGTGAAGGGGGCGTCATTTGTTTCCATGTGAAATGTGGGCCTGTGCAGCCATATAAGACTGTAATGTGATTAAGGAATAAACAAATAAACTTTCATTGTTGTTTTTATAAATGTCATTAAACATAAGGATTATAAATAATACCTTTTAAAAAGGCATGCACTGTAGAAATACTATTTACGATTTTATTTCAAAATCATCTCACAATCCTAAAAGCTTGTTGAGACCCCTCATAGGTCAGAACCCACGGTTTGAGAATTCCTGGACTGAAGCAGTTAAGTAAGGCATGGGTTAGCAGATTATAAAAATAAATGCTTTTTTACGTCTAATAGATCAGGCTACGGTGCTGTCTGCTCTCAAGGCCACTGTGAAGATCTCACTGTGAGGAAGACCATACACCATACAAAGCCTCTTTCTGTCAGTGGACTAGCTCCCACACTGACGCTAATTCACAATGCCCTCAGAGCAATTTCCACAGTCAGAGAAGTTCAATTGTGTTTTCCAGCTCATTAAGCATCAGTGCAACAAAGCTTTCATCTTCTCTTCTACCCTTTATGCCCATACTCTCCATCCACTCATCTTCCTTCCTTTATCCCTCTGTCCGATGCCCTGCATCCCTTCACACATATTACCGAAAGAGATTAAGTATTAGATGTAAATGTGCCTCCTTACTCTGACAAATATCTTTGCCTCTCCCACATATAACTGTTTCCTTTGTGGTTTGGCATTTAGTTGATTTTAAAAGTGGACCAAAATGTCCAGTGTCCCCATTCGTTCAGCCGTTAAAAGAATTTAATAGCTGTTTATTCAGAGGCCTCTGGTTCCCCTCCCTTTCTTTCAGACTGTCACAAGAGGATGTGAAATATTGTAATCTCAGAACAGCCCAGCATATTTGTGTTGAGATGGAGGTTTCGTGCACACACAAACCTTTAAACAAGCAAATACACAAGTTTCTGCCCCCGGCTATTGTATAATTCCACAATGTTTGTATTTGTATTGTTTTAGATGCATTTAGACACAAGGCAGACCCAGAGACAGCCGTAGACCGAAGGTTACACATGGGCGTGTGACCACTACTTTGGCTCCACTCCACTGACAGGCTGGGAAAATGTGTGACGGGAGTGGGGAGGGCCCATGAACAAGACTACTACAGAAAATGTCCTTGA
Organism: Aphredoderus sayanus; assembly: GCA_027564795.1. Taxonomy (NCBI): domain Eukaryota; kingdom Metazoa; phylum Chordata; class Actinopteri; order Percopsiformes; family Aphredoderidae; genus Aphredoderus; species Aphredoderus sayanus. The sequence goes on from JAODUG010000007.1 coordinate 3,310,570, forward strand.
GACTGTTGCAGAAAGAGATGCATTTGACAGAATTGTCCTGACTCACATTCTGCAGAAAATTGCAAGGGCTTGGGGTTAGGATGGAGTATATCAAACCTTTGTTTCAATATTATGGTGCATTATTTTACCTGACGAATTCTCTACAATGAAAACACTCAAGAATAAAATAATGTCATTGCATCAGTTATGATTTAGTGCTGGGAGTTGACTACCCTAACCAATAACCTATCCTGTCCTTAATTGAGCTCTTTTGAGTATCTGTTTTGTACATTCATGGCTATATGTTGTACTTACAAAAATCTTATGTCACATTAGTTATTCGGTATTGTTTAGACAGAAGACTGTGTTCACTGCCATCACATGATTTGATAATTTTGAGGCCTGACCTCATTCTGAATTTAATTGAGGGTAAAATTTATGTTGAGAAAAACCCCTAGAGAGAAACACACAGGAAGCAAAAAGTTAAACAGAGGAGTAGAGCATATTTTACAGTGGGGTGACATTCTATGGTCACTCGCTTCACCACAAAATGGTTGCTTTCGAGCCCTTACTGTTGGTCAGACATGTCTGTCCTCTCTTTCCAATGGGAAACCACTGGAATGTTGCTCCCACTAGACTTTCAGACAATTTCTGTGTAATTTGCAAATTGTCCCTTTCCAAAAAAAAAATACAAAAAAAATACAAAAAAAAAAGAATAGAAAGAGCTGTTGAATTGTATTAAGACTGTCATGTGTCCTGATTTTCTCTTTCCTATTATGGCCATTGTGCAAATATGGTATTTTTAGATTGCTACAGTACCATTGTTTGGTATTTAGGTTTTCTTCAAACCCTCTTCCATATAGGTGTACAATTGCCATCAGCCACTCCATGGGTCCAGGGTGTCCAATTCCCTTTTGCCCCCTCGTGCTTCTGGGCCATGACAATACCGCAACAATATCTCAGTGTTCACCTGTTAGCACCTGGCGCTGGGGGCTAGACGCTCTGCCGGTGCTCCCCGCCAAACGCTGTCCTTGTCTCTGTTCGACGCCATGTGGAACGCGCTTCCCTGTCACCAAACCAGATATCGTACATGCAAATAATAAGCCACTCAGTGCTCACCTGTCCACTCTATCCACAGGCCCACACACACATGCTAACATCCAGACGATAAATGAAGGCACTTAACCAATCAACAATCCATCAGGTAATTATACAGCTTTCAACTGGACATCATCTGTGCAGCCAGCACTACAATATGTCTACCTAAACAAAATTAACAAGGTATCATCCAAATAACACTAACAACTACTTAATTATACAAAGATTGTCAACTTCAAGTAATATTCCAATTTAAAGGATACTCAGCATGGCAGAGCACTTAGGGTCTGTTTCCAATTTGCCTGACATTGCAAACTGCAGTGCCCCTAGTGGCTGTTTCAAGTTAATCATTGTTGGCTAAAGAGGTCTAAATGATTCATGCAATGTTTTCCTTGATCTGCGGTGAATGGAGTAACATTGGAAAGCTCTATATGAGACTTCCCCTGCCCCCCATCTGCATGCACAAAGGGGATCTTGAGCTGTAAACAAGTTTTTTTTGCTGAACAAATTTAACCCTTGTGATGTGCTTAAAAATATCGTATTTGGCCATCTGGCAGCGCCATCTAATTGTGTATGATTTTGTGTGTTTTTTAATTGACTTTACTGTGTGTATTTATGTATTTATTAATGATTTCTTTATGTATTTTCTTGTGCCTTTGAACCATCCCGTTGTCCTCACACCTTGTTGTGCCAGCAATGCATATCATATGTCTCTGTAAGCTGTAGAATTATGTTTAGCGCCTTCTATCTGCCACAAAGACCTAGTGATTTGGGTCATTTTGACCCTAAGGACACATGGGTTAATGTAGTTGGTTTGAACCAAGGCCATAATCATAATATACTGTATATTGAGGTGGACACATCCCCCCCCCACCCAAAATATTATTAAAGAAAAAATATAAATACAATAAAAATGTGCTATGCAGACAGACTGACCCCCCCAATGCCCAATGTTGGCTACGGCCTTGGTTCGAACTTCTAGAATTAACCAACATTGTAACATACACAACACAGGACTTTTGAAATGGGTAATATTAAGGTTGGTCTGCAATTGAATCTCACTGCAAAAGTAATCAGGCAAATTTGAAATATTAAAAGGACCCCAGGCTCTCTGCCTTTTCTTCTACTGTTTGTTTTAATAAGTTAATCATCACATTACAGTATTAGTCCTTGTAATATCCTGATTACACTTGTCATACATTACAATTATTTCTGACAGGTGAAGTTAAAAATCTAACAATTGTATCAATAGACAACAAACAAATAAATGGTTTGGTTTTGCAATAAATCAAAGTATTGGTGATTGTTTTAGGAGGTTACATCTAAATGTTTTATTCAAGCCATAGAGAAAAGTTACATCATATAAATAGTGTGATAAAAAGTTTTGACTTGCCCAGGGTTGTCCACTCTGACAAGGGATTATGTTCTGTTATGCTTAACTTAGCAGGGCTCTTCTTAAGATGAAACACTTTAACCATAATGGACCCCGCTGTGGATTTGATAAATGTTTCTCCATCACAGCTCTAGCCCCCTCCTCAGAGTTTGCTTAAGGCCTGCCAGCTCTCATGAAAAACAAAGATTAAAAAGTGAAATACATAAAGCCTGTTTTGACATGTATAGTTCAGAAGGACCGAAACCACAATTACCTCTTTAAACAATTGACTGCTGTGAAAAGTCGGGTTGGGAAGGAAACAGAGAGAGAGAGAGAGAGAGAGAGAGAGAGAGAGAGAGAGAGAGAGAGAGAGAGAGAGAGAGAGAGAGAGAG
>JAODUG010000007.1:3329381-3361085 GCA_027564795.1 Aphredoderus sayanus
ATAATAATAATAATAATAATAAAACTGGCAATAACAATAGGGTTCCCGCAGCTTCGCTGCTTGGACCCCTAAATATAAATAATAAAATCTAGTGCTCCACTGAGACGAAAAAACAAGCTATAGCTAACCATAGCCACCGTTATGAGATCCAACGTGAATGCAGTGATTTTATTTAGCAAATGCCTTTAAGTTGGGTATCTGAGGCATGCGCGTTTGCAGTTGTAGACCAGGAAGTAGTGAAGTCTAGGTCGCAGTAGCAAGCAAGAAAGCATAGTGGCTGTAGACGGAGTGATTCAGACAAACTGTATTCGAATTAAGGTACGTTCTTCCCAACAGAAACAACAAAATGCGTAAGATGAATTGCGTTTTCCACATATGTATTTGAATTGCGTCTCCTTTAGTGGTTCGTTGACTGTACAATTGGCAGGCAGTAATACAAGGATAACAGCGACATCTTCTGTACAGTCCTGTATCTTTCACTCTAAAAACGACTTGGCTAGCACGTAACAAACAGTACAGTAGCCTACTTACAGCAAAAGTTAGATTCGATGTACTTTACAGTACAGTACCGGTACAGTACTGTAGAGTACTTACATGTGTTAGAATGTTGATGGGATTGGGAAATGTGTTGTAGGAATCGGGAGGCTAAGACTAAAGTTCAGTTCAGTTCTGGATTGTGAGTACTTGTACAGACATTTCTTCCTTATCAATGAGTAAATATATAATAATAGGACAACGCCCACTGGCGTGCACTAATGGTGCACTGCACTCATAGAACTCTATATATTAACAGAACTCTATATATTAACTGCACTCCATTAGTAGTTTTGTTTGACATCCCCTTTGTGGTTGAAAGCAGCATTCTAAAACGTTTTGGTTTTAAACTCCTACAACTGATCGCTGCTGTATTGCTTTCGTATTTACTCACCTACTTCCACATGCACACAATGGGTGCTACATTCAGTTATTTGGATTGTTTTTGAATTAATTGCATTATTTTTCTGCTCTACAGATCTGTAATGGCAGTTGACTGGATTGGATTTATCTATGCAGCAGCTATTGCTCTTGGAGGATTTCTGGGATACAAAAGAAAAGGTAATTTGTTCAGGAAGTGGTCCAAATTATTACAAATTGATGTTCCATGATCAAGAGTGATAATTATTGATACAGAAGTTCTTTTCTCATCCTCATTGTGATTATTTTTGCACTTTTTAATTCTAGGTAGTGTGATGTCCTTGATAGCTGGCTTAGTGTTTGGTTGCCTTTCTGCTTATGGTGCCTACAAGATCTCGTTTGACCAAAGTGCCATAATGGTCTCTTTCTGTGAGTATTGCTAAGCCTATTGTACAAAAAAGACAGACTCCTGCAATCAATTTAATGTGTTATTGTTTCTGTACAGCAGTTAAAGACACTTTCTTTCAGTTACCTCCGGAATCCTCACACTGGTAATGGGAATGAGATTCAGGAAGTCTGGAAAGCTAATGCCTGCAGGCATAACGGCAGTGTTAAGGTCAGAACTGAATTCAGGAATAATGAAATGGAAAGCATTGATTTAACCTGTGGAATACTCGCAATGTAACTTTTAAATAATGTTTAATAATTCAGAAAATATTGTCTCCTTGCAGCTTGCTGATGCTCATACGGCTACTTGTCCTAGTAGCGATGTAACTGGAGAGTACAGTTACATTGAGGCTCTGTGCACCATGTGTGTGTGAACAAAACACACGAATAAAATAACCTATTAAACAATTTGATATTTTTTGTAAGGTAAAATTATCTTTAACTTGCTCACACTACATCCCTCAAAAGCTTATTCTGTTTAGCTGTGAATATTTTCAGATATTCAGATTTTCATTTGTAAATAGTTGTGTTTTTTATATGGACAAAAATTACCAAAGTATGTACATGTTTATCTTTTTGTTTGGTGTATGATCACACTGCACTGCAAATAAAGCAGAATTGAGGTCAAATGAATGATGGGAACACTTGATGAGATGATGATGAAATGGTGCAATAGAACATAATTTAGGACTGGTTATTTGAACAAATATTACATTTATTGAAAAACATAATGTGCTTCCTTAATAAATGGTTTTGAATAACACATGATGTAGTGAACATATTGATTGCATTATACATTGTGATAATTCATATGTTAATTAAACTGCCACACTTGATTAGCGCATATATATATATATAGATACACACACACACACACACACACACACACAAGTTCAAAATATCATACATTTATGAAATTGATACTACATTTAAGATTAGCTGGTAGGACTCACTTAAATTTGAGTTTTAAACCCTGATTTTGCCTCACCGAGTGAAATCAATTTTCAACACCTCCAGGACAGTTTTAAAATATGTGTCATCTGGTTGTGGCTTTCTCTTACTGCCTGGTTGCAGAAATGTTTTGATGGCTGGAAGACTTGTCATCCTCCCCTTGAATGCCTGGAAGAAAGCATAGACTGTATATAAAACGTATTTTATACTATAAACCTATAAAAAAAATTAACTGACAATTCTTCAGATATGACAATTATATAAAATATTTATAAAAGTATTCATAAAGAGTGAAAGCTTAGTATTCAGTACCATGTGTTATGTATGACTGCATTGCAGTAGGACAATGATAAGGATTTAACCCTTGTGTAATGTTACATAATAGCATGATCCTGAATTTGGTTTTTGAACTGGGGTCTACCTTTATGTTGGGGAACTGCGAGAGAATGTCGGGAAACTGTTCTTCTAACATTAGGGTGCATTCAAGTAGCTGTACATCCGCACAGCTTAGTTTATCACCCACCAGGTACGAAGGACCAGACAGGGCCTGTAAATTTAAAGTTAATCATAACTTATTATTGATATCAGTAGCCTGGTACAAATTATGTTTTATATAGGCTATCTAATCTATCCATAGTTATTTCTCTTGTGAGCTCATCATGATGCATTTCCTTACCTTTTCAAACACAGGTAGGTATCGTCCTGTTGCTTTAGTGTGAATGGTTTCCAACTTAGCTTTCACATCTGCCTTTGTCGTAAATGGCAGTAGCATTATCATTTCCATTTGGTCCATCAAACCTTCTGAATACACGTCGATCCTACATGAATGTTTTTGTTATATCACAGAGCTACTGCCAAAACGTTATTTTGCATTACAGTAGATCATACATACATTACACGCTCTTTAAGGTCTTTCCCGTGAAGATTGTATTTGTCTGCTATGTAATGCAAGATTGCCTTTGTCTGCACAAGCTTCATGCCATCAATTTCCACCATTGGAACTTGTTGAAACATCAGAGAGCCGTCTGTAGAGAAACAGACCCCAATTAATATTTGGAATATGCAGACTATATAATTTGTAGACTGTAAAAGACTTACCACTCAGCAATTTTTCATACTGTTCACGGGTCGTCAAATGCTTTTCTTCAAACTGTGAACATGAGTTATGTGAGTTCTAAGGTTCTAACACAAGCAGTTATATGCACAATTGTCAGGATAATAGGCCGTTTTTATACCTCTACTTCTGCAACAGTTAAAAGCCAACGAATAGACTCCATTTTCCCTCTCCCGTCAAAGTAATGCAGAACAACCTTTTCAGCCATTATTGTAATATTATTGTTGTGTCGTCAATGTCAGAGCTAGATAGAAGACGATAGGCCACACACACACAGAAAGAAAGAGAACTCAAAACGCAATAAGCAATATATAAAGCAAAGTCTGCCCTCATGAACAGACTACACCCATAGTAAACTTTAACCACCAAGGGGAGGATCAGTCATAGCTTCTGTGATAGGCACGAAGAAACGACGATATACATAACCAACGCAATGGCTGATGGGTAAGAAAATATCAGAATAGCTAAATGTAATATTTATACAAACCTTTAGAAATTACAAAACTACGAATTTATAGTATAGTATGCGACTTTTATATATATAACATTTAATATGTATATACACGCCATTTGAAACACCATAACTGTAAAGTGCTTCGGGTTACTAGCAGATATATAACTCAGAGGCAGTACTTGCTATGTGGATGTGAGGGCGATCTGGCTGCGACATCTGTCACCCCATTGATCGCTAGGGTTGATTCGGCTGATCTGGCTGGCTAGGCGGGTGTCCCCTTCCTCCCTCACCGTTCCATGTGTGTCCCTCCCGAAGCTCTGCGCTCGGTGGATGAGGACGTTCCCGGCGGACGAGCATCGTTGGTATACCAGTAGCTGCTCCCCTGCTAGAACCTCCAAACAAGCTCAAGGCCCATTTGTAGGAGAAACGTAGGGAAGTCAAGCTCCAAGACTTCAGACACATCCAAGTGAGGCGCTGCACGTGGCAGTCTGCCCTACTTTTATAATATTGATTCTGTGTCTTGATTTTATGTGTGCCTGTACTGAAAATTGAATTGAACCCACTTTTAACGTAAAAGTAGGTTAAAATAAATATATATTAGAACATAAATAATATAACCAGCCTACCATATTTTAGTGTAGTTCTATGGTGAAGCGTAGTTTGTTTAGAAAACTGATTTTCAGAATACAGTGAAACAGTACCAATGCCAGTATTTATTATTTATAGGGAATGTGGAAATAAATCAATGGTTTGACATTCATGGAGGAAAAACGTAATGTAAATGTGCCATAATGAAACAAATTGAATGAAAAAAATAAATAAATAAATAAAGTATAATAAAAAAAAACACCAAGGAGTGGACAATTTATTTTACAATATGCTGAGACAACGTATAAACAAGTCACAGTGAAATATACATTTGTAATGCATATACGCTTGAATAATAATGGAATATAAAACTGATGGCATTGTCATACATAGTTGGGGCAACAATTAAGATACAAAACTGAACACTGAGAAAAAATTGCATGTGTTAAAATGTTGGTTAGTTGCCTTAATACAGATAATTACAAATACAAATATTACACTGCACAACTTACAGTATATAGTACTGTACATACATGTTAAACAAAATGTATTGCTCAATATATATATACTGTATATACACACACATACTTTGACTATAAAACATCTACGCCTAGTCTTTGGCGTTAAGAGTTCACAGGGCACAGATATCTAGGTCCAGGTCCCCAGTGAGGCCACTAGCGGTGTCCATATTTGGCAGACCAGTCTGTTCGCCCGTGGATGGTTTGTACTGGGGGGTGAGGTGTGAGCCCGGGGGTACCCCTGTTTGCTGATGGCATGTGGGCAGAGGTGCTCGCCTGGTTCCGGCTTGACCTCCATGTTGCATAATCTAAGACAGTGTGCAAGGAATAAATAGCTTAACAGACAACATTAACAACAACAACAACAACAACAACAACAAAACTGAGCATGACACAATTTACTAGGGTTGGGTTTAAACATAAATCAATCAATATTACAGATTCTAAAATTATATGTAAAATCTAAATTTTGAGATGTTTGATGTAAATTTGCAGACAAATGCAGCCAGAATCCCAAGTTTCCCTTGAAATTTTGCAGCCATACAGAAATATTTTAGATAATCTCATACACAGTACTTGCACATTGAAACGACTGCATATAAAAAAAAAAGGTACATAAACATTTCCCCTACATTCTTCCATTTGTGGGAAAATGGATTTATAGGGGACTTTAATGTAGCAATGAATCGATTTTTAATTCTATGATAATATATCTCATTAAACATTGAGTCAATATCATAACTCCTTGTTTAATAATAACCACATTTTGCCATTAGATTAAAAGAAACATAACTACACACTTAATGTGACCTTACTTGATGCTGTTGAATCCACTACAGGTCCCAGTTGCCCTCTATGACTGGCAGACCCAACCTCTTTTTTATAGTAAGATGGTATATATCCACTTGGGATTGTATTTGTGCCTGCAACAAGATTAATAAAAGACATTGCTCCGTTACAAATAATATGAAAATATTTTGCTAAAAGCTTAACCTTGTGATGTCCTTGAAAATATGGTATTTGGCCACTGGGCGGCGCCATCTGATTGTGTATGATATTGTGTTTGTTTTAATTGGCATTGCTCTGTGTATTTATTTATTTATGTATTTATTTATTTATTAATTCTCTTTCTTTCTTTCTTTGTTTCATTTTTTCGTGCCTTTTAACCCTCCTGTTGTCCTCAGGTTTCAAACACACACCTTGTTGTGCCAGCAGTGCATATCATATGTCTGTGTAGGATGTAGAATTAGTTTAGCACCTTCTATCTGCCACAAAGAGCTAGTGATTTGGGTCATTCTGACCTGGAGGACATCACAAGAGTTAAACAATAAAGGCGAACTCAAGATACTCAGATTACCATGAGGGCCTCTGTTCGGTAGTGTCCCTCCAAAAGGAATACTGCTGTTGCCCCAGAGATGGCTTCCCCTGAAATCTGTGTCAGAATTGACTGTAGTGTTCTTTTTTGAACCAATACCTAAAAGGAGACATTCGTACAGAAGATGTCAAACATTTGCTTAGCTTTGAATATCTTATATGGATTTTAATAGAAAGATGGATCAATTACATACATGCATATTATATGATCGGTTTAACCCTTTTGTTGTCCTCCGGGTCAAACTGACCAATGCAATATCTCTTTGTGGCAGAAGGCGCCAATCCTAATTCTACAGCTTACACGCACATATGATGTGCACTGCTGGCAAAACATGGTGCGAGTTTGAAACCAGAGGAGAACAGGAGGGTTAAAATGCATGAACAAACAAACAAATACATAAAGAAATAATTAAGATAGAAATAAATACACATAGCAATGACAATAAAGGGAACCACACAATCAACCACAATCATCTGGTGGCATAATATAATATATTTAAGGACAACATGTTAAACTAGTCATTGAGTGATGCATATTATCAATCATATTAATTCTTTAAAAATTGTTCACAATCAAGAGACTGATGTCACAAGACTTAAAATAAGTAAATATAATAATTTACTATGTAAGTAATATAATAATTTACTATCATTAATTAATTACCAGGTAAATATCTTGACTGCTTCAAGTAATGCTGTTTTGCAGAGGCAGTCCTAGATGGGTCCTGGAACGCTGTAGTCTTATTTAGATTTAAAGGTGTCTCTTGTTTTCCTTTAGGTTGGCTGAAATCCAGAACATTGCCATACCTGAAAAATAAAATAAAAGGTCATTAAATGTCTGAAACGGTCACACAAAGAATGTAGTTCTAAGTTCCCCTACAAAACATATATACAATAGCAATATAGCAGTACTACAGACTGACTGTACTGGGGCAAAAAAAAACCTGCTCAATGTATCTTCTCTCTGCCTAGACTTCTCTGAGGAGAAAGTGGCTTTGCCATGAACACTTAATGATGTCAGCTCGATGTCCTCGTAGTCGTCCCAGTCTTCCACTTTATTGAGTCCATGGCCCCAGCGTCGCCGACCCCCCTTAGGCTTCAGCTGGTAGCTCAGAACGTTTGCATTGTCCGTCTCTGCTCTCAGCTGGTGAAGACATGCATGGATTGGGGGAGAAAGAAAAAAAAACATACAGATGAACATTTCAGTATTTAACTAAAATAACGTATGCAAGTATACCAATACTTGATGACTGGATACAAGTGCAATCCCTCAACAGATTATTATTATTGATTCATGGTGAAGGTGTACACACTTGGCAAACCTGCAAATCTCACCTTGCCCTGGAGACTCTTGTCAGCAATATAAGGGAGATGGCTCTGTGGGGTTTGCTCAGGCTCCTCTGTCTTCAGAGAAAGGTTAGGCTGCGGCCCTCGTACCAAATCTGTGTTCCTCTGGTATAACGAGGCCTGGATAGACGCTGGTGCTGGAGATGGCTGGATCTGCTGCAGAGGTCTGCAGGGGGAGCCATGTTGGTCGGGAGGTGGAGGCTGGGTGGGGGGAACTGGCTTGAGAAGAAGTGGCTGCTGATGCAATGTCTGTCGCGACTGCGGCGCTGCCTGCAGCGAAACAAGGGCTTTTTGGGGCCTGCCCTGTTCTAGGATCTGCTGGGGAGTTCCCAAAGCCTGTCCTACATAGAAGTAGGAGTACCTAAGGGCCTTGAGAGAGGAACAAGAAATATCATGGTTTATTGCTACAGGGTCAGCGGTGACTCACCGCCGGTGAGGTACTAGGACAAACTGTACAGTATTGCGCCACAGGTCCACAATACAGTACCTGGCTAGAAGCTGGTCTTTTCTTGGGATCCCACAGGAGCAGGTCTCTCATGAGGTGGATGGCTTCAACACTGGCATTAGGAATCAATGTCCTCAGAACACTGGGTACACACTGAGGCCAACGAAAATTCATGGCACAGGCCAACTGGAAGCCCTCTGGCCAGTCATTCTAGAAGAACAGTACAACTTTGATGAGAAAATCTGCTTTATGTACTATTCTACAATATTACAATATTTAAAGTTACAGTTGCAATCATTCTGAACATTTTATTGCAACAAACACAATTAAATAACATAAAGCTTCCCATAAACCTCATTCGTGATCCACTACTACTAATGACAATAAGAAGAATCCTACCTTCTTTGGTGTTCCTAAAACTTGACAAATTTTGAATATGGTGTCTACTTCACTGGAGCCTGGGAAAAGAGGCCTGAGGGTGTAGAGCTCTGCCATGATGCAACCAACAGCCCACTGGTCAATAGGAGAGCTGTAGGATGTTGATCTGAGCAGCACTTCTGGGGCTCTGTACCTGCACATCATACAGTCAGAGATTCAGAAACTCAATAATATATCAGAGTTGATAGGGGTACTTCAAGGTATGTGATAATGTTCTAACTATAATATTGGCCCACTGACATGTTTAACTTCTATTTTGGGATATACAGTATAGACAATGAGTTCTATGTTCTGTGTATGTCTATGACATTCTGAAAATGTTCACCTGGAGCCATTAAAAGGAGAAATTGTTTAAAACTGTATGTATAATACTGTGTACATTTGCAGTTTTAAAGCAAACATTAGCATTCAATGCTCTTATACACCTACTGTATATTTATATTTGTCTTTTCTGATGTTTTATTGAAAAAATGGGTAGTTGGGTTTGGAAAGTAATTGAAAGGAGTTACATAAGCCAAAAACGTTTGTACGGTAAGTAAGGTAAGTTCCCCACATAAATAAACAACAATTATATAAATGCTATTAAAGATAAGTACCATCGAGTGGAGACATAGTCTGTGTACGGAGGCTGAGATCTTATCTCACGGGCTAACCCAAAGTCAGCTATTTTCACTAGTTCTGGTCCCATGCAGAGAAGATTCTCAGGTTTCATGTCCCTGTGAAAAAATCCTGAGGAAAAACACACTTACTGTTAGTTTGATACAGCTAAACAAAATGTATCTGTGAATGGTATAGAATTAGCTTTGCTAAACAATGAATCATACCATGTTTATGAATGAATGCAAGCCCCTGCAGTATCTGAAACATAATATTTCTTACAGCAGATTCTGGAAATAACCGAGTCCTGAAACATGAGCAATATCAGCATGAGTTAATATCAGCAGATTCACCCTTTTATACTGTAAATTGAGAACATAATACAGCAAATATATTTACAAATGTGGCATTCATATCTGAAATGATATGATACACACCTGTCTTTCATTAGTTGATACAGGTTTTCCTTCATGTATTCAAATACAAAGTATAAGTGGTCATTTTCTCTGATGACCTCCTTTAGTTTGACCACATTAGCATGGTTAAGTTTTTTTAAGGACTAAAACAACAAAGAAATTGTGAGATTAGGTATTAAGCATGTAGTACACACATAGTATTGATGTACATCCACATCATGCCATACAACACACAAAGGTCACTGCAAGCACATTCATAAAGCATGTCCCAGCTACTACAAAATAATTACTTTTGGGTGGGCGTATTTTGTGGGTAAAAGCAGCAAAAGTTTATATTTCTGCATATGCTCTAAGGAGAGAAAATGAATTCATAGTAGATAAAGCAGGATGGTAAATGTTCCATGCACGGGTTCAACCTGGTTACATTTAATAAGGGAAGAAGCTGCAGAGGCATTTTAGGTTTTAATATGTCGTGTGACATGCTGTATTAACTGTTTTATCCATCTGGACTAGCGAGTGCTAGGACTGAGCTGGCCCTTTAAACTCAAGCTCAAAAAAGAAGGGGGTATAGGCCAGGCACAGGAACCAGAGCTCAATGTCACTCAAAAATCACCTTCTAGTCAAGAGCTGCTTTGTGATTTTATGCTGTGAGAAAATGCAGATAATTGTATACTGAATACATTTAATGACAGGGAGGTTTACAATATTACAAGGATTCAAATATACATCAAGTTATCATAATCACACTAGAATGTATTTTGTGTGGTTAATATTATATCAGTAGTAGTACATCAAATAGATCAGTAATGCTTATAAATGTGTTACAAATGCTAAATGGATCATTTACTTTGACTTCACGAAGGTTCATGCATTCTTCCCAGGAGTAGAACTTCCTCTTCATTCTGGAAGACATACATTGGTCACTGATAAGACTCATATGCATACATGACATTTTTACAACTGCAGAAAGGCAGCTGAGATAATTATATTGCTGTCACCCATCACATTTCAATTACAAACCGGTATTGTAATGTCAAAGACAAGAAAATAAAAAAGAATAATAAATGCAGAAGACAAAGAAGAAGACAAGTTATTTGTCACTGTAGGCATACAACAAACTTTTGTTTAGCAGCTCTCAGTGTCCAGCAGCATCAACAAAATAGATTAAGTAAGCAATATAATAAATATAGATAGAAATACAAGTATGAGTGGATTTAAATATATAAGGAAACTATACAATTATGTTCCACAGTATAAAATATTTTGCACAAATAACAGTTTGACAGGATAACGCTGAGACATGTAATAGAACTATCATGCAAAATGTGCCATCCACCATGTTTGTAATGAGGTTTTGTGTGAATTAGCAGAATATTAATACATTTGCCTTTCACTAATAACTGGAGCCTGCAACTCCTGTGAGCAGGTGGGATGGATGGTGGCAGCTTTAGAGAAGAAGCTGTTCACCAGTCTCTTTGCAGACTGAGGAACAGTTGCAGTCTGTGTCTGGAGATTAACACACTCAGAAACTCACTTTTTAATGGCAACAAGTTCCCCTGATTCCAGACTGCGACCAAGGATGACAGAGCCATAGGTCCCATCCCCAAGTTGTCTGATAGAAGTGTATCTATTCATGTCGAGCCTCCTTCCATACCATTGTCTGGGGACAGATAACTCCGTGGGAAAAAAAGTATGTGTTTGCCTCCTGCTGTTGAGTGCAACCAAATTTTCCTGTGACAACAGCGGTAGAGCATGGGCAAGCCTGGAAGTCTCATGTTGTCATGGGCTTGCCTCCTTCTGTCTAAGAAGTTAGGGAAGTAAAACAGAAAGACGTGAAAGCAAGCAAAGTCGAGTACTGTACTTGAGAGGTCTTGGCAAGAAGTTAGGGTTACTGTAGTGAAGTTGTTTGAGAATATTGTAATTAAGGGATACAGGTAAACGTGACTTTATTGTGATACAGCATATTCATAAAGATTATTATTGCTGGTCACTTTTCTTTAAGTTCAAGAGTTTCTTTTAGTTCTATATTTTCTCACTCATGTTTGGTGTTCTACCGCTCGCGATAAAGGTTTAAAATCTACAGTTATTTAACGTTACGCTACATTACCCCTAAATATTGTACCAGTTTCCATATTGTTAATACCTACAGTAACGGTAGGGGTTCTCGTTTACAGCTCATATTAATGGTATGCTGCATGCTACTAGCACTGCTGTATGGAATTGAAAACATCTATTGTAAAAGTAACCCAACAGCATCACCGCATTAATGCACAGATTGTTAGCGGTCACAAAAATCACAATAAACTACAAGACATCCCTTACCCTCCTTGCGTCAGGTCGACAAACACAGCATCGCATTCGCATAACAAATTACATCCGAGTGAAAAGATTATTTCGATTTACACAAAAACATTCACAATTGTATCTGCACCACACAAGAGAAATTAACTCGCTAGCTAGGCCCGTTGAGTGACTAGATCCCGTCATAATCTCGCGTTGGCACCAGGATTGGGTCACAACAAATCACAGCTCTGAGCACCATGAACAGACATTTCGTCACAATTAGTAGCCTACTTGTTATCATATTTTTTTATGGACGTTTCTGCTTTCCATATAAGTTAGAATGTGCTACAATATAACTACTACTAAAATATAAATAAATAAATACATTAAAAACATACATACATACATTATATATATATATTAAATACTAAATAGAAAAGATACATAACATGTATATATATATATATTTTTTTTTTCTTTTTCTTTATATATTTTCTTTATATTATAAATATATGGATCGATAAGAGCGCTGAGTTTGCGGGATGTAGTCGGTTACAGTAGACCAGTCTATTTCAACTTGTTCAAATGTTGTATGTGGCTATATTTTGAGGGTAAGCTCAAGACAATGGGGTTTCTTTTCTAGAGAAAAACAAAATAGCAAGTCATATTTAGTAATTAAAATACAAACCTATTTCTAAACGTCGATATTTGAAAAAAGTCAAGATATTTTGCTTGCTTTTTTGTTTATGCATATTTTGTGGTGTCACGATTATTCGCATACGTTCAGTAAATGATATTGTAATACATGTACATTTGGATGTGGTCCAAAACGAATGCATTCTGTACATAAATCGCCCCCTTAACAGGTTTCGACTGTTTTGGAAACCTCAATAAATTAAACTGGGCGCTGTTTACGCTATTCAGAACAGAGGCTGTGGCATCGAAGGGGGGCGTACACCGTTTCGTGCCGAAAGTATACCCCCCCTAAGAAAGTATACCCCCCCTAAGATTGTACTTCGCGTGGGCATATTTCAGCAGTAGAATCAACACATTGCATACTATTATACCATATTACAATGCGCTATAATTGTGTACGCCTCCTGCAATCTTATATATTTATAATTAAGTCAGCAGGATTTAATAGGACGATAAGTTAAAGGGCTTTATTTTGCATGCTAATTCGTGTATTATAGAGGACATCGAAAAGATTGGACTGTGTAGTGTTCCAAATAAAGAAATTATATTGTAAATAATAATAATAATAATAATAATAATAATAATAATAAACGCCCTGTATAGGAAAATATGAACGCCCTACATAGGAATAATTCTGACAGGGGAGCAATTTCGGCACGGCTGTTTCGTTTCGCCTACCTGATATTTCCTTACAGAAGCTCCGGGCGAGTCACCGAAATGGCTGCATTTCTGAGATCACGCAAATTTATCAGTAGTGTTGTGCGCTTCTCCGACCGTGAACTGTAAAATATAGTGTTGAACGTGAGAGCGACCAATTTACATACCGTGCACGCCGTCATGGTAAGCCACAATACTTTTACTTGCATATATTGAAGAACTTGATAGCAAGCTAGCTAGCTAACGTCATCTGCATACTAACGCTACCTTATATTTTGGTTGTACGTCACTTGTTTAGTTTACCTTGCTATTTTCCAGTTTTAACATATATTGCTTAGTTATAAAAATACATATAATTTAAGATTAAGCTAAAATAACTTAGACACGTTTACACGGTGGTGCATGCATGTGGCAATCGGTTGTTATTGTCAATGTTGACACGGTCAGCTCAGCACTGTTGTTCTATTGTCTATTGTCTATTGTATGCATGTTTGAATGGATTAATTTCCCTATGTAATACTTAAGTTATATTTATTTGACTCAAGTTTAGCGAATAAATTAAAGAGTTAGGGGTTTTATTATAGCTCACAATTTAAGTCGAGCCTATGGCGTATGTGCGTGTGTGTGGGCGGGGTTCATCAAACTGGCAGGTCCACTCTTTATTGACGGTCTGAGCAAGTGGCCTCATATTTTCATAGACTAAGCTATAATGTACGAATCCATATTGTAGGTCACATTTTACATGTATACTGGTGTATCATGACAGAAATGTTGCAAGTTTGCAAACATTTGCAAACTTGTAACAAAACAAGATTTCAAATTTGCCAAGATTTTATGCTGCCCTGCACTTGTTTATTTACCTGGCAAACCTGCAGGCTATGTAAAAGCAACAAAAATAGGTCAGCACAACCTGAATGGACTTGTTGTTCTGCACTCATATTTGTAGGCAGAAGATAATTCAGATTTTGGTGTTATGGTAGAGGATGAAGAAGATGAAAGTTCAGATGACCCAAACCTCCAGGTAAGATATTACCCTCCAGACTTAAAGTTATGTAAAATTAAAAATCTTAATACTGAAGCAAATATGGAGAATATATATGCAGCTAATGTTTAAATTTTATTACTTAAAATATGTGTAATACAGAATGCCTTACATATGTAAAGAAACACTCAAATAATGAAAACACTAATTTGTGAAAATATTCTCTTCAATGATAGCGTGAGCTCCATGTTTTCAGAGCTCAGTGGATGTCTGAACTTCAGCCAGGCTATGGGATGAGTAAAGCGCGTTTGCGAGCCGCCGATCTTAAACGGACACAAGAACATGCCCGGGAGGAAAAAGTATGATGGGTTGTGCCATTATTTAAATTAGAAAAAATCTGAAGCTTTTGGTTTCATAATTAAGTCAATTTCAGCCTTCCCAAGTTCATGTGCATTTATAATGAACATCAGATAACTGTCAACATAGCTTGCCTTGTTAATGTAATTTCTGCATGTTTGTGGTGGAAGGACATGAACTACATATTTGTGTGGAGGATGGACCAATGTCTTTTGGTTAAAATATAATGCGTTTTGCTGCTGTGGAGAGTGGAAAAAATATGGTACTAGAAGTACATTTTGTTTTTGTTGAGTTTTGTCATCATATTATAGGCCAGAGAGCTTTTCCTGAAGGCTGTAGAGGAGGAGCAGAGTGGAGCTGTCTATGAAGGTATGTTTTGCATTTTATTGTATTCTGATCTTGTTTTTGATGAACATGAAGTAAAGAATTTAACCTTTTTTAGAATTCTTTTTATAGCTTGTGGCTAAAATTATTATTATTATTATTATTATTATTATTATTATTATTATGAATTAACTTTCCTGTGATATTACTGTCATTTTTGTATGCAGCAATTAAGTACTATCGGAGGGCAATGCAGCTTGTGCCTGACATTGAGTTTAAAATCAACTACAGTCGCCCGTCTGACACTGATCATGGCGGGGGAAATTAGTAAGCAACATTAAATGCCAACTATAGTGACATATTTGCTAATGTACAATTAACAGAAATTGTTGAATTGTTGTACTGTACAAAGAACTGTGTTTATCTATTTGTATTAGAAAATTAAAGGTGTTTGTTCTCACCTTTTTCACATTGCACAGTTTTGGACACATGGCAGGTTTCAGGGCTGAAAGATGTATTGTTTGAATGAAGCTCAGTCCTGTATGATGTTCAAGCTAGTTCCTGACAAAATTGATAGACAGAAATTCCTATACGTATCCACTCCTTCCATTGTAGTCTAGAAGAGAGTGATGTTGATGGGGAGATAGAGGATCTACTCACCTACTTCCAACAACGGATCACCCTGGAAGATCCTTTTCCAAAGACGTGTGTTCCAGAGATAGAAATGACTCAGACTCACATTTCAGGTAGAGTTATTTCACTTGCTTTTATTAGTTACATATTGATAGTAATCTCTCATGCTACATCTAGTTTGTGCGTTTTTGTTTCACTGCAGCATTGCCGCCAGAAGTCCTGATGTACATATTTCGTTGGGTTGTGTCCAGTGATCTGGACATGCGTGCCCTGGAACAGCTGTCCTTAGTCTGCCGTGGATTTTACATTTGTGCAAGGTCAGTTTATGTCATTATGAATATATAGACAACGTTCTGTTGTTAAAAAATAATGTATGGTTCAGAATAGGACTCCAAAGTGACTAGATATGATCTAGGGCTGAACGATTTTGGAGAATAATCTAATTGCGATTATTTTAAGCAATATTGCAATTGCGATTTTAATATGCGATTATTTTTTTAACCATCTCTATATTATGTATTATTCAACAAAGACGAGCCATACATTGTATAGTATGACCAATACAATATCAGATTTACATGTCAGTTGTAGCAGCGAAAATCTGTTTGCATGTTTTGTATAGCTCGGATCTGGGACGGACTGGCCGTCGGGAGGTTCGGGAGAACTCCCTAACGGCCGGTCCATTCCAGGTTGAAACTGCCAGTGGTAAAATCATTTTTATATATCAGTTTCTAATGTATTTATGGTCCGCTATCGGGTCAACCGGCTGCAGCTAAACGCTGTCTCTGTGTCATGGCGATGCGGTGCCATAAGACAGTCAGACCGAGCCAAACTAAAATTTTTAATATTGAGGGGAGATACGAGCAGCCCCTCCCCACATGGACTGAACCTCGTGTTTACTGAGTGACTCGGCGCCAATCAAAGGAGCTTAAATTTCTGTTGTTGTTGACAGTCGAGCCTGAGGCCATTGTACAACAGGTCATTTTAGCGTACCAAGTCCTCTGCAGACTGCTAACTGTCGTGTGTCATGTGACCAAAGTGTAATCGCAGCCTTTGCGATAATATATCGCGATAATATTGCAAATGTAATTAATCATTCAGCCCTAATATGATCTGGATTTTATTTTATTGTATTTCATTAATTGTTTTATTTAACCCTCCTGTTGTCCTCGTGTTTCAAATGCACTACCTTCTTTCGCAGCAGAGGGCACCACCTGCTTATGTTTTGATGGCTTACATAGACATCATATGTAAATGTAAATGGACTGCATTTATATAGTGCTTTTCTAGCCTACCTGCCACTCAAGGCTCTGTACATTATCATTCACACACACATTCATACACCGATGGCAGTGCAAGCCATGCAAGGAGCACCTAACCACTGGGAGCAATTGGGGTTAGACATCTTGTCCAAGGATGTTTGCAGGTAATCCAGCAACTCAGACCACTAGACCATCCTACACCCACCCTGTGTAGGATATGTCTGTGTAAGCTGTAGAATTAGAATTGGTGCCTTCTGCTGGCAACAGAAGGTAGTGCTTTGGGTCAGTTTGACCCAGATGACAGCATGAGGGTAAAAAAAAAACAAAAAAACTTTTTGTTTTAAAGTTTATATGATGTACTAAAACAAACATACACTTTAAAATAAACCTTTTTAAATAGTTAATTTATTGTTCTAATTATCTTAAGGGATCCAGAAATTTGGCGTTTAGCCTGTTTAAGAGTGTGGGGACGGAAGTGTACTAAAGTGGTGCCCTTCAGCTCATGGAGGGAAATGTTTCTGGAGAAGCCACGAGTGCGTTTTGATGGTAATTGACCAATAACCAATCTGATGTCTAAGAAAACAGCATTGTTTTCAAATATATAAAAATATATTTAAAAAATGCTTAATCATTGCTAATAATTTATATTAGATCTAAAATGTGTATACTGTATATATTACATTTAAATTCTACAATGTAACTGAGTAACTTTGCATGTAAACGTTGATCATTCGATACAAACTGAGATTGTTCCGATTAATTTATTGCAGGTGTTTACATTAGCAAGACATCATACATTCGCCAGGGAGAGGAATCCTTGGATGGGTTTTACAGAGCATGGCACCATGTTGAATTCTACAGGTAGATGTTTCACTAACATTCTTGTCTGGGATATACAGAGCTAAATGAGGTAAAAACATAATTGGCACATTTTAATTACAGGTACCTTCGTTTCTTCCCTGATGGTCAAGTAATGATGCTGACTACACCCGAGGACCCACTAACTATTGTTCCTCGCTTGCACAGTAGGAACACCAGGTGCTCTTGTTTATGTAAATATATAAAATAATACTGGTACATATATTTAAGAAAGTGAAATCAGAATTTTTACTTTGATATCATTTTCTACCTCTACAATCTACAGATTGGATTCTGTTCTGCTTGGGCATTATCGTCTGTCACAGGACACAGACAATCAAACCAAAGTCTTTGTTGTTGTCTGTAAAAGAAAAGAAGAGGTAACTAACAGCTTGAGTATATGTGTCTAGTCTCATTTCTGCAACATTATGTATAGTAAAAAGCTTCAGTAGTCCGCAAGTACACCTCAGATGATTTAGCTTTTAAAACAAACTCATTTTCTGTAAAAAAAAGTTATGATACTGTATATTTATTACAATTTATTTCAAATGACTGGCATGCAATTATGTTACATTCCATTATCCAAAGTTGTTAACAGTTTATGGTTGAGCTTGATAACTGTATCATATCTGAACAGAAGGTGGCAGAGTTTCATAGGAACCGGTTCTGCAGGCGGAACCAAGCACCCGATGCTGAGCACAGCTTTCATGTGGGGCTACAGTTGTCCTCTGGGGGGCGTCAGCGTTGCAGTAAACTGGCTTGGATCCACCACTCCTGCCACATCACCTACAGGTAAGGGGCTGGGTTGTCATGACAGCTTCTACAAGCCACAAAACTGATTACTATGAAGCACAGAACCTTTTGTTCATTTAACACAAACATGTTTTACTTCTTTTGTGATTAGACCGACTGGAGAAACGGTTGTCACAGCGTTTGACCTGGACAAGATGTATTCACCCTTTGTCTTTGCACGTGTGAAAAGTTACACAGCTTTCTCTGAGCGTCCACTGTAAACAGAACAGGCTTACAGATGATTCTACTGAAGTCTATGGTAAAATACATATTTTATCAGACTTGTGCTGCAGCTTACTTCTGATTTTAATGAATGGCTCTCGTGTTTCTTAGTGTACGTAGTGTTAATCACACAAGCATGTTTTGTTTTGAGACAACCTAGAGAAATAATTATTTTTCTGATTTTTAAACAATTTAAATAAGGGATTGTTTTCACATATATTCCCAACAATGAATGTTCTCAAATGGTCTTTGTTTTCTCATGCCCTCAAATAAACAGCTGTGGGGACCATGTGCCTTTATGATTTTGGAATTATTTCAAGATCTTTACTCCTACAAGGAGCTATACTATAAAAGGGAAAATATGTTATTTATGTTATTAACATTACATTTGTTATGTCATTGGTCATATAAAAGTCATATCAAACCTGGAATTCTACAGCTCCTGTCCAAATACACAAATTCAAAATAATATAATATAATTTAAGGATATAATCCAGGTATTATATATTCCAGGATTTTGCACAGATCAAAAAGGATTTAGGGGGGGTTCTGGAATTTGCATTATATTCTACCGAAACTATTTCTGGATTATTTCCTAATAAATATGTCCTTCCAAATAATGTGCTAAACCATTTTATTTGAGCTTTCAGGGTAGTCAAATACAGTACATAGTGAATGTACTGTTAAATACAGTAACTAACTGAGGAAACTGAGATGAAAGTGTACAGTTCTGCATGATGTCTTCTGAAGTTATAAGCAAAAGAGTAATAAGAGTGGAAGAAATCACCGGGAGATCAAGGTGTGGTATATTTCAGAGATAATAGATCTGTGCCTTCTTTAAAATGTCTTATTAACCTGATTCCATTATAGAGAGCAAGGAACCAGGGACTCTTCAATAATGGCACCTGTTTATTAATAGTGAACTACTGGGCAGTGGTTTCTTGCACACAAGAAACCACTGGATGTTTTTATGCATTGTTTTCTGTGCATTAATGAGATTCTGAGATACTAAAATCTCTGTGGCACAATTATGCCACATACAGTACATTAAAAAATCTTAAAGCTTCTGGGCGTGGTGATATATGGGAAAAATTACTGATTTGTCTGAGTTCAATCAAAGAAGGGGTGTATCCACCTAAGTGAAAGAGGCACTATTTGGATAGCACACTGACCAGCAGACCTGACACCAAAGTACACACAAAGGTACTCTATCCTAAAGTATGCTGTTTGAGTCTGAACCATCTCATTCCAGCGCAAGCAGTGCACATAGTACAATATACCCCCCAACATATTCACTGAGAAGAGATTACATGGAGAAATGTACAGCTGAAAAGGACATTATCTTAAAGCATTTTTGTTGTATTAAGCAATGTCCGAAGGACCATCACCCATGTTCGAAAGATTGTGGTCCACTGCATAATAAATTACGCAGAAATAAAAATGATTCCCAATCCATGGCTAACCAAAGTGATATGCAGCATTATTATAAAAGATAATTTGAACAGTGATATTGTATCATAGAAACAACAAAGCAACTATTGTCACCTCTGTGTAACTCAAACATTTACCCACTGAGAGTATTCGGTAAGATACAAAGCAGAGAGAGAAACATTAGTGCTTTTATTCAGCATTTGTTTTGACATTTTATATACTACAGCTGAGGTTGCTTTCATTGTTCTAAAATTAAAGCTAACAACAGATATTTCAAATTGTAGGACATACATACAGTATGTTTATATGCATCCAAAACATGTCTGTTCCTGGCACATTGCTGAATTGCTGTTGAAATGTGAAGCAGTTATGCCCTTCAAAGACATTGACTGATTTGAACAGCAGACCACAGGATGTGGCGAATTGGTTCAGTATTGTATTATTAAGGCATGTGGGTACTAAAACTGCATCTAGAGTTTACTCTAATATGGGGAAAACTTACAAATATATACACTCATGTCATGTAGCAATATCCATAAGGCAAGTCAATACTTCTTTCTATAGGACTGATTGAATGTGTGACAATGGATATTTCAGGGATATAATGTTAAACCATATATGACAGAAAATGAATACATTTTTGACTAAACACATTTCTAATAAAACGTGGTACCCAATGTACCAGTGACAAAGTGGATATGAAAGGGACTGTTGCACTGGTGGATCAAAAGCATAATATTTTCCTTTTCTCAAGTTTGATTAAGAATGTCCTGTCTTCTTCAAAATGCCATCAAATAACTTATAATTAACTAATAAATATAATTACAACAATTGAAAATGAAACAAAAGTAAAACAACCCTTAAAACATGTTTAACTACATCACCACCCTGAGGCAATAATTAACACAAGTAATGTGACTGCATGAGTGTATAAAGTTCAAGGGATGTGCTTGCTATTCACCTTTTTCAAAAACCCTGTTCATCATCCAGAACTGACATAGTTGGAGATTTGCTATCGTAATGATTCTGATCACAATTTCTTAATATGCATTTCCTTTACTACATTATTAATGATGATCATTTTCTTGAAGATCTTTCAACAATCAAGAAAACTTTCAAATCCTAACATACTTAAGGAAGATTTAGCAAACAATTCTATTTTAAAAACAAATATCCTGCACTTTTAAGTGCCAAGAGAAAATTTAAACCTTTGAGGTTGTTCAGTGTAACACTTCGTTTCTACATTCCATGAGTGGACTATTCATTAGAAGCAATGTCATTGAAATGTTTAACTAAAATACTGATGTTTACACATTCTAGTTCATGTTTTAAGTGCTCAGATGTTGACTATAACAGAAATTGCTTTCTGTAATATTTTACTATACACTGGAGACAACATGCAAATTAAGGATAAGGCTTAAATATAATCTGATCTTTAACACTTTGAGATAGTCTATGTGATGTATCATACTGTTAAATACACTATTTTGCTTTCCTGCTTGTAACCTCTAACGGACATACACCATATTTTATGATGTTTACATTGTTATCCAGGAGGCTATTAAAATGATACAGTAGCAGCTCCTTGAAACAGCTTTTTTAGCTTTGGCATGGATTTTCTTTAGTGGGTAGAGACTATGTTGCACAGAGTTAACCAGGATCAGAGTTTCTCTTACATCATTCCATTCTCAGTTTTTTATGCGTAATCTCCTCCATAGACGATGCCCCGTTTAAATGTCCATTTGTTGACCCGAAAGAGCCATTCTTCTGCCCTTTGTTACGTGACACACGCTTTTGGTAGGTCTAGTAAGGTACACAGGGGATAAAAGATATAAGAGATAACATGAAAATATGAATAGCTTTCATGTCCATGTCTGTATTTATGACGCGATTACATTTAGCCAAGCCAATATGATTGCATGGGTTTCTTTTGTCAGTTTTCAGTATCTAATATCTAAAGAAGCTACCTAACACAGTTACTGTTAATCTATACTAGTTTTTTAACCGTATTGAAAAACAGTGTCTGGAAGTTACAACTCACCTGAATGTAGAAGTTTAAAAATAGGATTATAAGCGTGATTAGGTAACTTATTTGGAAATACAGCCAGCCAATAGGGAATCCACATGGCCAAATGACTGCACAGGTTGTGTGGGTAATGGTTAAAAAGAATTGCATCTGTGGAGGAAATGTGACACACATACACAAATAAGGGCAATGGTGTGAGGGGGAAATGCAATGCAAAAAGTGCTAAAGTATCTTAAACAGAAGTCTTCTGCATTGAGTCAAAGCAAAACAGAATGTTGCAGGAAATACACAGGCCCAGCTCTTATATCATCATCCCTGACTTTATAATCTATTTTAACAGCCTGTTGTATTTTTCAATAGGAAAAGGAGAGGTAAACAAGTTGAAGGATGAGCGCACCAGCTGTCCCTGTGTGATGTATTTCTTCCACCACAGGTAAGGCCGTAATGCTGGGACTGCTGACAGCCCGTAGTAAGAGTACATTAGGACATGGATAAAGCTGTTAATGGCAGCACCAAGGAATGCTGTTGAAGGCAAAGAGACAGAGAATGTCATTAAAATACATATGCAAAGCAAAACAAAACTTTTTACTGCTTGCAATTATAATTAAGGAAATTAATCTAAACCCTAGTCCCTAATTTAACCGGATGACTGTTAATTCATTGCATTCATTAAAGGTACACGCCTTGATTGCATTAGTGCCCCCAGGACCCAAAACGGCACCAGGCTAGAATCTGCTCAATCACCTCCAACCCTGTTACCTCTGCACCCTTTCCTGATATCGCCCTCATCCCTTCTGCCCTATCAGCTGATGATTTTGTAATCTTCTTTTAAAAAGGTACTGTAAGCGACATCAGCTGATCCTCTGCCCCCTCTCCTATGCTGCATTCCTTGTCCCAAACCTGCCACAACACAAGCCTACCAGTGGTCTAAAGTATTTCTCCTCTCTCTCCACAGAACATGATTAATACTCCACGTCCAGCTCTGTGATCTCATCACATGGTTTATAGTACCGCTCCCATGATGACGATACCCAACATCTCCTTCCTCCCATCCGCCAAACAGATTGCAACACACATACACACAGCTGGCTGACATCAGTGCTTGGATGTCTGCACTTCACCACAAGCTCAATCTCGACAGAGGGCATATTTACTTAGAAAATAAACAGCAACTTTATTTGAAGAACTCATATGCTGTGGTGTGATGCTTAGTAAATAAGGTAGAAACAGAATTGGTTTACAACCTATTCAGCTATGTACTTGTGTAAATAGCTTTTGTTAAAAGTGTCTACTAAATGCTGTAAATGGAAATGGCTTTATGCAGAGGAGTAGGTTTCAAAGTTTCAGCGTAAGAGTGCTCTATGGGGAGGAGGATTGAGGAATTCCAGCTAGAATGGGAGAATGGGAGTCAGATGCACTCTGCAGATCTAGCCTAACCAAACAGCATATTTTGTAATGCTGGTCTCTACCACAAAGGGAATTACAGACACAAATTGAGGAATGTCCCTTTAGGGTAGCAAGGCTTTTTAGGGACCTACTGTAAGGTGATTTAGCCTGCTGTGAAGCTTGCAACCTTGAGTGATTTGAATTACGGTACTGGAGGTTGATGTTAAAGTTTAAATACTCACAATGCCCACAGGGTATCCAGTTCATAACAAACCACCAGATGTTTAGCATGCTGACATGGTGGTAAATGTGAAGAAATGTGATTTGGTAATTATTCTTTCGTAGTATGAAGAAAAAAGTGTCCATAAACTCAATTAACTTGGAGACGTAATACCACCACAGGACATTCATGACCTGTACAAAGACAAACCAAAATGACTGCAATATATAAAATGACTGTGTCCATTATATAAATTATAGAATATCCTAAAATAATACTATTGATCACTGAGAAGAAATTGTATAAACTGTATAACTCCCTGCCACTGCAAAGCAAGTGTATTCCCCATTACATCACAAATCCCCAAGGCAGACAGACTTTCCAAAAAGCCAATACATTTATTATGCAAAGAGTAATGCACTGTATCTGACCTAGTACCATCAGAGCAAACTATAGAAGTCATTTAACTATTGTGAAACATTGATAAACATATTTTATTGTAGTAATACACAGCCCTGCACATTTTAGTGGCCTAGTGGCCTTGTGCTCCATTATCAGAGATCTACAAAGCACATTGAAGAGAGCTGTCATAATGACACAACACAGATTAAATTGAGTCCTGGCTAGGCAGGGATTTCTGTTGGGATTTACATATACTGGCCCACATAAATTAAAGCACATATTTTAAAGTCCTAAATTGCTCAACATGTATAAAGTAAACTAAACATTACTGTGACATCTAAGCAAACATAATTATGTTATTGTTTATAACTTCCATAGGGGGCACAAACAAAACTCCTACCTTTAAATCCATTTCTTCTGAGCTGTGTGTATTTTGGCAGACAATGTTGTATCCGCCAAGCCATGCAGCAGTTACAAGCTAGAGACAAAGATATTTTAATTAATTATGGGTAAGTACATTATGCTGTAGCATATGGTATGAATACATCATCGCAGTTTAATATATATCACATGATCATAATGTAAAATCATAATGAAAAATGTAACCTTCAAATAAAAAAGATAAACAAATACTGAAGAATAACCAAATATATTACACAGGCAAACAGAGCTCCATCAATATTGTCAAACCACCCCAATGGTAATTTAAAGAATTGCTCACTTCCTTCTAACTCAGACAATTAAAATGTTGTTTCCACACCATCACCCGCACGGACATAATGACATAATAGCGGTCGTCAACCTAGGTCGTCTGCACAGCGACTGTACGGACGGTCTACACTTTGAGTCTGGGCTGTGCGTGTCTGCTTCTGTTGTCGGCATTATGTAAGCACCTTTAGCATCAAGACATAGTAACCCTCTACTGACACTTTTCACTGAACCTGTAATGCACTTCAAAGGACATCAGTTTAAGTCTTCAAAAACAAGGAACATTGCAATTTAGTCAACGTCCTCCTTGTCCATGTTCACAGATCAGAAATAGTCACAAACTAACTATTCTTTCCATCAGCTACATTCCATAGCTGCATAACTATGTGTGCTAAGCAAAACAGGAAGTACAGTAACCTACTGTATATGATTTTCACCCAATGGAAACATCATACATCAAACATCGTACTACTACTGTATGCTGCGAGAGATGTATCACTGTTTAAAGGATGAAACAGTTACCCATTAAACCTGCATTATAAGCCCAGTAAAAAGCATCAGCTGAGTGACATTTCTCAGTACTAAAGCTATTAGTTCTCATAAATTATGGGAAAGATTCAAATAAGATTTGAAATAGGTTTAATATGTTTAAAAAAGTGAATCCTTTAATGTGCCATATAATAGTAACTACAGGCAAGGATAATATATTATACCAATTTTAAAACCATGTAAAAATACAGTTAGACCTGTTGTCTATACTGTATCATTCTATACTGAAATGTATTGAAATTGGGATTTGTTATTCTTACCCCATGAGTGCCATTGCTCTGAGCACAAGGTTCACAAGAGGGAAACATGATAGGCTAAACTCCAATGACTAGGTAATATATACAGTAAGTGTAATTTCTCCAAGCATATCAAGTAAGAGGGTGTTCAAATGTCCAAACTCAATGCTGATGTATTAACTTAGGATGGACATGCAATCTCTATCTGCATTTCCCAACAAAAAAGGTTTTCTAATTAATTTAAGAGCCAAGAAATTGACTTCAGTATTGACCAGATTGCAGACTGAAGAGAAGATTGGTATCTAACTATAATGTGTTTCCTTACTATCTACAGTCAATATGCTGCAACAAAACAGTCTTGCTGGACATACTACTAGTATTAGCATTTATCACATTATCAGTAAGCTATTTCGCAAGTTAATTACAGCTATGATAATAATGAAATCACAGTGACCTGGGCGGTTGGCAAGAATACAACGGCAATATACTTGGATTTACACGAGGCTTTGCATTAACATTGCCAGAACACACATCACCCCATGTCTGGGTATTGTCATAGTACAAGGTTTAATCACAAAATGTCAGCCACAGTCAGCTCGTCAAGACTACCCAGCTACTTCAGTTTGGTTTTAGTTTATTTTCCCTTACAGGGAAATGTTACTTGCAGCAAGAACACGGTACATATATTGTCAAAATGACATGCACATTTATTTTCCCTTACAGGGAAACTTTACTTGCTGCAAGAACATGATACATACATTGTCAAAATTAAACACACACATTGACACACCTGCTGAATACTTCAGTAAACAGACAAAAGGGTTTATCAGCTCACTCGAAAGGCGTGTTAACTTAAGTGACTTAGAGCCTAAAAGGAATGCCATCTCTGGCATTGGCAGGTGTACAAAATACATGAAAATAGTTGTTAAATGACTATATCCCAATTTGAAATCCAACAGAAGATCTCCATGTCTTAATGTAAAGCCATTCTGCAATGCTAACACTAGGCTACTTCTTGATTTACAGTATATTGTTAAGTCTTCACGTTCAAATTGGAATGCAATACCCTTATGAGATGCTGCAGCGGCAAAGAAATACATAAGATTAGTTTCCACAAAACAATAGGAGGCTGTACTGATGTTTGGGACCCAGTTAGTATCCAATTGTGTCCCTCTCACTCTCAAATAGCAGTGTCTCTCATGCCGGTGTTCCCTGTATCCGGCATCTGTATACGGAATCCACTAGTATGAGTTTAAATGTGCGAATGGTGTGCGTAAAAAAAAAACCTCTCCTCTAGGTGAGGAGCATTTTCATTATCTGCCTGCCGTGTAGCACTGCAGTGATTCCTCTGGCCCACTTCAGTGTGTATGTAGGATTGCTTATCAACAGAAGCCTGTTTACCTCATAGAACATGTAGAGCGACAGGAGTGTGAGGCCCAGATTGTAGAGCAACATGGGGCCCCTGCAGGAGAATGGCTGCCTGTGTTTCATGTACTTGGGCCCCATCCACACGATCAGGAGGTACATGACTGTCAGTGCAAAGGTCGGGGGATAGTTGTCCAGCAGTAGCCATCCTCGAACCCGTGAATCTGAAAATGCGCAAAAAAAAGGACAAAAGATACGAGTCATACTTAACGGTAGTGGATACCGGCTGTGGAGTGCCAAATTTGTGTGAGAGAGAAAAGCAGCACATAGAAATGTTATGTTAGCAACGAGAAGGTGCAAAATCCCAACCCAGCATTCCTGTGAGAGGCCATGTTCTGTAAACCATGTAATGCACCAGTTGACTTCTTAAGAGTGTATAGTCTGAAGGAGTATCTAATTTGCTAAATAGAATCTATCAATAATTACTTTACTAGTTACTTTTACACAATATATTACTCTGCGGGTAGAGGTCATGGGACACTGTAACAACAAAAGGATAAATGACAAACAAAAGAAAAGAAAGAATTACCTCTTGGACCCATCCATGTTTCTATGTAGGTGTTCAGATTATGATTAAATGTCTCCATTTATCACCTATAAAGATACAAAACTTAAAGAAACCTCATAAAGAATCAATATTTTAATCAATGTGTTTAACTCATAAGCATAATCCATTCCTTTATTAATCTAAAAAAACATGAATGTTCTTAAATGTGACTTGGTTAACATGATGTAAAATGTAGGTACTGTAAGGAGTTTGTTTGTATGTTTGTTTGTTTGACAGGTGTACCCATAATCCTATAAATTATATCTTATGAATTTCAATGCAGTTCTTAACACAGGTACAGGAGGAACACAAATTTTCAGTATGAGTAATGCAGGACATTAGCATTGTAGCGGTTGTGACATCTGTACAACTGATTACTGTACAGCACACTGCAAGGTCTTACATCCATATACAGTAATGTTCACACAACCCTGTGCACACTATATATAACACTTTATAACACTACAATATGCAGGAAATTGTGACTGTATTTCATTCTCTTCCCTATATTTAAATGTATAAATTCAAATATCATAGCATAGATATGTAGAAATGCGGAACGCCTAATTGTTGATATACTGTATGCCATATTATTGGATTTTCGGTCACACTTGGCAGACCTGAGAATAACCTGAACAAAATTCACCACCTAAAACACCTCCACCAAACTGAATGACACATAGGATAATCTTATAAGTGGACCTATCAAATTTAGCAAGAGCAGCTTAATTCAATCTGCATGCAGCTCATGTGAAAAGTATTATGTTTTATTGAATATGCTGTATAGGAAGGAAAAGTAGTCATTGCCAATGGTGTATATGTATACAATAATGATTTTATTGTGGAGTAGGAAATATTTCATTTAGCTAGTTTTATCAAATGTTTTAGTATTTGAGTGCCATACAGTAATAATATACAAATGCATATTAAATAAAGTAATGAATCTATCCATAATGCCATAAAAGATATCACTATGAAGACAGGTCATAAGGTCAAAAGTGATTTTGCAATATAGGGCAATGCTACAAATTGCATTTATTGCTTTCCACATTTGGCAGTGGTCTATAGTTCAGCATGAGGCAATTACTTTAAGTAAGATGGTCACATAAAAAACCATGGTCTGATTAACATATTAGCATATTTAAATATATTTCGAGGAAACATCAGAGCACAATGAGCCACATTAGAGTGCAAACACACCATGATAAATCGTGGAAAGCCCTACATCTTTAAAAATGACTCAAATGTATCATCTGTATTTACCCCCCTATTGCAGTAGTACAGTAGGCCTACAATGCAATGAAAATCACATAGGGCATTATTCTTATCACTCCAGATGGTGGTTTTATACAGTATATAACCTAGGATAATTTTACAGATTATAATTAAGTATAATATGACTATATATTGGGAAAATGAGGCAACCAATTTATTTTACAAATTATTTGATCTGCATCAAAAATGTGTATAGGTTTGTAGCCAAATACATCTTATTGCAGTAGTCTACAGCATGAGGCAATTACATGCCACCTAAAAACACTTTTAAAAATGTTTGCCCCATGGCTCCCCTAATATTTTAAGAATCAGGTCAGTAGTGATGTTCACGTTCAAGGTTTTACATTAGACCATATTGTCACGTATACTATCTTAACTCTAAGTATGAGGGGGAATCGCCGTAGCCAATCCATGTCGACTTAACCGGAGTGGTGCTTGATCGCATCTATTAGTAAAGTAGAGGTCACCAATTCAGCATCACTCCTAACCTGTCCTGTTTGACGCCATTCTGCTGATGGTGTTAAACAATATAAAGTTTGCGGTTTGTTCATAATCGTTTAAAACGAACCACAATTCGGAAATTAAACAGAAAAATCAGCAATGCCCGCAATCTGCTTACCTTTTGGAGATCGACTCTGTAACCTTGGCTGCCCGGTCTCTGCACAAATGTGCGTTGTTGTCGCTCAGTGGAAAATATAGTGGGAGGAACAAGTCGACTGGCCAATTGCCTTGCATGAGCGTTAAAACTCATAAGTGACACGATGGTTCGATATCAGAAATACCTACAGATTTAGAGCACATGAACAATCTATTCTTATGAAACAGTAATAATCACCTCATGTCTGCAACTCATAAATCATTAACTTTATGATGTAGGCTTAATTTATATATAGTTCTGTGCTCGCCAGATTCGTGTTTCTCATTTGTTTCAATGTTTAAAATAGTTTAAAATGTGTAACGTATACTGTCGATTGGCTATAGAAGAACATAATCGTTAAGGTGAATTCATTTTTCAGCGATATGGTCATGCAAGTCAGCATCAATTGCATCTACTTGTGACCTTTTTCAAAACTGAACATGTGACATTCATTTTCACTCATTGGGTTCCTTTTTGTGAATTTATTATGGAATGATCCTTGTTATCATATTACAGATAGGCTTAGGCTGAATCATTATCTGAAATGATGACAAAGAGTGTGGTCATGATCTTGTCAGTCTACCAAACTATTACGTAAAAGTTCAGACCATTAGCACCATCTAGTGGCTAAAAAGAAACATGCCCAGGGCAATTACTGCTGTTCAAAGATAATATGATATATTTAAAAGATGGTTATAGGCCTATAGCTAATTCGTGTGAAATCAACTGTCAATTTAGGGACAGACAAAACAAATGGCGAGTCCATTTTTGAATCTTAAACTGAAACACGAATCTGTAGCGTAATGTGTTCACACAAATTAGTATTGAACAAATATTCTTGTTTGCCTATACTAACATTTTACTGGCCATATTTTACATTCAATCACAGGTGCAGCCCCTTAGTGCCATTATAGTTTAAAACAAAAAGAAAAGGTGTATAAAATGGAAAATATGAGTCAGCTAAAGCTGCCAGGAAAACACGAGTCAGCATGCCTTTCCACCAAAAAAGAACCAGCATTAATCAATGCTGTACAGTTTAATATGAAGCAGCATAACATTTCAAACATTCACCATGTCCAGTTCAACACAACACTACATTCAAAATGTTCTACTACATCAGCACAGCAATGGAAACAGAATTAAAAATGCGTAGGATACTTCATACCAAGAAAGCTCATAACAGAAACTCCCCCACCCCCATGTTAGTCTAGACTGGAAGTACTTTATATACAAAACAAGATTAAAACAAATTGTACAACTGCTACATTTACTTTCTCACACACAGAAACTTCATCACCAGATGGAAAAATATATATACAGCTGATAGCTATTGCATGTTTTACCCTATTAAAATAATTTTGCAATCATAAAATTCTGATACATTATTTACAACTTTGATGCAGATGCGTTTCATACAGTGCACACATGCTGAATATTCTCTTATTGTTAGATTTGCTTAGTCACCATGTTTAACCCCAACCACACACAAACATTTGGTCTTTAACTACATGCCAGTGCAGATTCTTCAGACAGAAATCTCATTTGGACCTATTGATAGGGTCTCCAATGAGCTCTGGGCATCGGTCTTCTCCTTTTGCAATCCTGTCGCACTTCCGGACAAGGTCATAGTTGATTTTGTCAGTTACAATGCTATCCTGCTTGTACTGGGGGTGGTTTGCAACAAATTCCCTCATCCACTTGGCCATGGTCATCACTTCACCTATTTCCAAATACAAAATAGAAAAGCATTAGCTCCATAGTTACCACACGAGGAGAAGAGTATGGTTTAAGAGTAACCATAAACAAACAACCATACCTGAGGCGCGTTTCTTAATGAGCTTGAAGTAATTCAGAATGGTGCATCTTGTGTCAACATCGACTTCCATGTTTTCCAAGTAGCAGTTGAGGATTGGAATAAGCCCCTGAAATACTCCTTCCTGTAGGAAAGATTTGAAAGAATAGTTGGAATGGTTCGACTGTGCAATTACAATACAGATAAGTATTTAACCCTCCTGTTGTCCTCCAGGTCAAACTGACCCAAAACACTAGCTCTTTGTGGCAGACAGAAGGCACCAATTCTAATTCTACATCTTACACAGACATATGATGTGCACAACAGGAGGGTAAAAAAAATAAAATAAAGAAATAAATACACACAGCAATGACTAAAGAAAATGACAGACACTCAGGTGGCATAATAAGATATTTGAAGG
>JAODUG010000007.1:3361185-3375273 GCA_027564795.1 Aphredoderus sayanus
AATAAAGAAATAAATACACACAGCAATGACTAAAGAAAATGACAGACACTCAGGTGGCATAATAAGATATTTGAAGGGCAATAGGAGGGTTTAAGACCACGATCACCTTTCCGTTGATGATGCTGTCAATACTCATCAGGGTGTACTCCTCGCTGGCACCCTCAGTCTCGATACCGTTCTGAGCTGATGTGGTGCCATCAAAAACTGGGTTGCACCCTACGTGTGGACAAGACAAATAATGTCAGCCAGTTCCTTGCATACCAACACATTAGCCCTTGTGATGTCCTCTGGGTCCACATCACTAGCTCTCTGTGGTAGATAAAAGGTGCTAAACCTAATTCTACAGCTTACACACACATATGATGTGCACTGCTGGCAGAACAAGGTGTGTGTTTGAAACCCGAAGACAACAGGAGGGTTAAATGGCACGAAAAAAAAGACAACACAAATAAAGAAATAAACAAATAAACAAACAAACAGAGCAATGCCAATTAAAAAAACCACACAAAATCATACACAATTGGTTGGCGCCGCCCTTTGACCAAGTACCAAGGACATCACAAGGGTTAAACTGATGCTGCGTTTGATTCCCACCTTTAAACATGTCCTTTCGAAAGTAAAACATGCCCTCCTGGACAGCATTTCTTTTCTGGGCAACCTTCATGTTTTCATCAACCTAAGGCAAGACACAAGATACAGAACATTTGACAATGTAACAGAGAAAGAGATACACCAAAAGCTTAATAATAAGTGTCCACTTAGAAACTAAATAAGCTTAAGGCCATCAAGATGTACATTTGTACAACATGTGACTGTACCTCGCTATCAGAGCCTGAGGTTGACATGAAACACAGCAGTTATTTAGCAGTAGAAGCAGAAGCTTCTACTGCAAAATATTGTGAGAGCACAGCATCTAGTCAGATACAGGGCAGGGCATATGAGGGCAGGATATAGTGACTTTAAGGCCTTCACTTTAAAATGAATGTATGCTTGCATGGGTGTGCTTACCCAGTCTCACATGGCTACCATAAAGCCATAAACCATAAATAATATCATCATGTGAAACGTGCCAATGCCTTCACCTTTGACAAGGGGATTAGGAAATCCAGTTTATAGGACAAGATCACTCTGGTAAGCAGGACAATAAAGACGACATATGCAGAGTTTTCAAAATCAGTTAGCTGCACCTGGAAAAAATTAACACAATATTGTTGGTATAGTAATGTTTCAACAACACGATTACTGAAACAAAAACTGGCAGTTCTGAAATCAATTACCTCCATTGGTCTAAACTCAACTCTCCAGCCAATGTCAGAATTTGGAGGTGGGGGTTTGAACCTCATTGTCTGCCAGTTAGTTGACTGGAGGTTCTATAAAAATGTGCAACTATGTCATTATTCTCAAGGAAATGTAACACAGTCTCATTATTACAATTAAAGAGCTTAAGATAGTCTGACACTTACCTCAAAGTGATCAGACTCATTTTCATCATCCAGGTGTATTTTTTCCTCAAAGATTGAGAGGGGATCTCTGATGAAGAGGTGGGCTATGTGTTGAGCCAGTAACTTGTCAATTCCTAGAGTGCAGAGGAATTACTGATCACTAGAGGTTGCACAGGGACCTACTTCTCAACTACTACTCTATCAAGCAGAGATATTTCAGGCGTCACATTATTTTGTCCATGTAAAGCATTTGTAAATGACGTCCCAGGTGTCAGTACCTGCTCCCAGAAGTTGCTTGTAGATAGTCTCGTCAATGATCAAGTCTATGTCATTGTACTTCTCACCACAACAGGACAGGTAACTGTCAATTGAGTCGTATCTTGATTTGAAGATTCTGTATTTGTTGTTCTTCAAAGGCTGTAAAAACCAAGTGAAATTAAAGTAAACTCATGTCATGCACTTCATTTTCACATAAACATTCCTCATTTTGCTAGCTACATCTATATAATTTGTTCTGATTTATATAAGAAACTCAACTGGGCATGATTTTCTGAACACAAGTTCTTAATTTATGTTGGTATTAAATGCAGTACCCACCTGGATGTTGAATGGGATTTAGTTCTCCAGCTAGCTGACAAACAGTTTTCAATTGAGAGCTCCAAGACTTATAGGTAAAGCAGAGCTTATCATTGATAGAGCTTGCTAAACATCTGCATGATTTTAAGCAGGCTAGCAGTTTATTAATCTTACTAACATTCACATGATTAAGTCACCACAAAAAATCTTTTAGTTTCAGTTCTTAAAAAGAAAAATAATTTTCAGAAATTGCGGTTAAATTTCTATTATATTTTGTGATGACCACGTTTCTCCTCCCTTTTTACTGAGAGCAAAAATGCAGACACTGTCCAATAAATATTGCTCAATTCTTCCTTAAGCAATAACATAACATTGCACTTTATTGATTCTTGAAGGGAAATTCAGGATACTATAATAACATACACCTGCAACTTTTCCAGGACCACCTGCTTACCATGAGGCCCCTCTCCTCCTGTGTCCGGTCATCCACAGACGCAGAAATAACTCCCCAGCGACAATCAATATCTGACACATAGCCTCTGTAGAAGGGCGAAGCAGCACTAAGAGCCATCTGTAAACAGCAATTAATATTATTTATAATATTAATTAACTTGTAAAAAAATAATATTTTCTTCAATTAAAAAAAATATCTCTTCATATAAACATTAACAGGGTTCCCACCCCCCAAGATTGAGTACATTTGTATACATTTACCACTATAGGGCAGAATGTTGCTAGTTGGTCATATAGGTATCTTGCTTCATCAATGCTGCAAGCTTGGAATGTCACCTTAAAGCAAAAAATGAGCAGATGATTAAAGGCAGGCTAATCTTGAAGACTATTAGATTAATAATGTGGCATTTCATGGATGATCACACTTGCGTACCTGAAGGCAGCAGTTTCCCATTCCAAAGCCCATGGCATCCATGTAGATGTGGTCTGGAAGGGCAGCTCTGGCTGCTTCACCATCATCCTCTGGGAAAGCCTCCACAAACGGAGATGGAGTGTTCTTGTCCTTAAAAACTGGAATGAAGAAAATTACAAATTATGCATTTTTTCAGCCTGTTTATTTAACTGGTTTTAAAGTATTTTTATAAAACATACTTGGTACATTGATAACAACTTTCTCTCCTCTTCTATGACGTATGTTCCTGGTAAGTGTACTGAGGAGAAAAATAAAAAAGCAGAAATGCATAAATGCCTTATCATCTAAGGAACAGGACTTGACCACAAACAGGAAATGGTTGCTGCAATGTTATTAGGAAATTAAATCAGAGCCATTTACATGGGGATCTGTTATATGTAATGTATTTTACATTCCTTCAAACTGTTTTTGCAAGCACATTCTGATAAACAATAATAATAACATACAGTACACCTCTAGAAATCATCAACCCCTCCGTTATTGTATATAGTATATACCTATTGTGTTTGTATATATAATATACACATTGTTTATAATTTGTTGTTGTTGTTTACTATAAATAAATAACACATAAAAAAAAAACTATACCTGAATCTTGGGTGTGGGTTGATTGCTTCATCTGGGAAGAAAAGAGATTTGGACACCCCATGTTCAACGGGGGTTGGCTGGCATTCTGGCTGGGTAAAACCCGGACAACCTAACCTAAAAATAGTTTAGGTAAAAGCATAACAACATTTCTAGCATTTGCCACCGATAAATATTTTGCTTATTTATTTTTATATAATATACTGTAAACCCATGCACATATAATGCAAAACACTTCCTAAAGCGCAATAGGTTTAATCGCCAATAAGTTTCAGTGGAACTGTATAGTTGAAATTTCTAAATTACCTTGGAAATGAGGTAATAGTGCAAAGAGTTTCATTCTC
The DNA here is from genome assembly GCA_027564795.1 of Aphredoderus sayanus. NCBI lineage: Eukaryota > Metazoa > Chordata > Actinopteri > Percopsiformes > Aphredoderidae > Aphredoderus > Aphredoderus sayanus. The sequence continues at coordinate 3,365,058 of JAODUG010000007.1, forward strand.
ATTCAGTACAGATGAGGCCTCTCTCCTTCTCTTGCCCATGTTGTCCTCCACTGTATTAAACTCCGACATTGTCCCTCCATATGGCTGTCCGGGAGTCCCTTCAATCATGTAGCTGCCATACTCTGGCCTCCAGAGGGTAGGGTGGCTAAAAAAATACAATGTCTGTTAATGTATACAATAAAATATAAACCAAAGATCAGTTTTTGTAGGAAACTAAGGAATCAACACAAGACTGAATCTTAGCAATAACCTTTCCAATTGAATATTCTGCAATGTTTTGTCCTCTTATGTTTTCGATCAACGTGCTAGTGCTTCAGGCCATGTTCTTTAGTGTGTGCGCGACAGAGAGGCAGTAATGAGGAATGTACAGGCTCTACTAGTCCCATTGGTGTTGGCATTTTCCCTGGATGAGATGGCTCCACAGATTTAGTGAGTCATGAGCGGCTCGCAAGTATAACACACATGAACATTGTACAAACAAGAAATCAGAGTTTTTACATACGTGTTTAGATTAATGAACAGTTCAGTGGAAAATAAACAGCACATGCACTGTATACTGTATCTAGTTATTATTGCACATGCTAATACAAGTTCTAAAGTCTGATGCCAGCTATAATCTGTAGTACAGCACAAATCTTACTTGGGATTGGTCTTTTCCCCTTTGTCTTGAAGAGTTTCCAGAACTTCTCCTCCATTCAAAACAAGGCGAACCTTTTCATTCTTTTCATCCATTTCAATTAGCATGTACTCAACCTAAAAAAACAACCACCAGAATGCATTTATCAGACTAAAATGACTGCATTAGAGCATGACAAATACTGTCTGAAATACACAGCAGTTACATTACGAACATACAAACTATGAATGAAACATCACATTATTTCCAATTCATCAATTATGTTTCCTTGACATTCACTAGGCACCCCATAATCCCATGTCTGTAAAGGGGATTAAATCTATAACAACAACATTCCACATTGTGAAATCAAAGCACTTTGTTCAGACTACAACATGCTGAAGTTTATGGACAGACAAGCATAAACAAAAATGTCAAATGGATCTCTTCAGACAGAGTCAGAAAACCATTATCACTGAAAAATGAAGGCCAGGCCAACATACAAGACACTGTTTTAGACACATTCATGTATTTCATCATACCCATTGTTAATAGTTAACACAGACAGGTGTACATTTTGGCACTGTAACAATGACTAAACACTATTTACATCTATGCCAAGTATGTAGGCGTATCATTACTTTGAACAATGAATACAATGACAAAGCTATACAAGTATTAATCGTCAAATCAAGTAATCAAATGAACATGTAATATAATAGTTTCACCTCCATTGTTCAGTGTTCATGCAAATAGTGAAAATTGAGACAGTGTCATATATGTTACATCAATAACTTTCTTACCTCATCACCCCATTTTAATACATCCTTCTGGCGTTCTTTAACTTTATTATAAATGTTTAAGAACTGAATGATGCCATGTTTCCTGACATGGTCGGCATACTTCTTGGTGTCTTCCCAGTTCAGTGGTGACCCTTGTGACAGCAAGCCCATCGCACAGACGTGCACGTTTCTGTAACAAGCTCGTACTACCTCGGTCTTCTCGCGTACTTGATGGAATGACAACAGATAACGTGCTAGTTTGCTTAAGTCAAAATAGCACTACCATCAAGTCTAGGTCCAAAAAAAACCGACGAAATCGATATAATCTAGTACCTTAGTGTATGGAGTTGGATATCAAGAAGGCCCTTGCACATCACTTGCTAATATCTGTTTAGCAAGGTTGACCGACCGCTGATGGTTGACTGACCCAAAAAGCCTCAGGGAGTTAATTATATCGTACACTAAAAGACTTTGCTCTGTAACGGTCAAAACAAACAGCACACCTGATGTATGCGCCTGCCTCGGTTGTTCGCTGTAATAACCAGTTCTTCCACAGAGCAACGTATAGCTGCCAACTACAACACCTCCTTCCTAGCTACGCTAACTATTGAACATAGACACACGTGACATACTCAGGCGGAGAAGCGTCATTGTATGACTAAGCATTATTCCTCACGCTCCTCCCTCAACGCTCATTTAGACTGGATACAGCTCTACTCTACTACTGTATGCATTTTTTCGTTATTCACTGGATCTACTAGCCCTATACATAATGATATCCATATTCGTAACTAAATAGTAGGCTATATTGTTTATTTTTTATGTAGCCGAATTAATAAAATCCTATTTTTGCCACTACTCCTTCCTTGTAGATGTTACTTTTACTGCTGTCTGTCTGTTTATGGTATTACACTACAAAGTATTAGGCGAAGTCAAATGTGGCAACGTGCTTTACAAGCCCCAGTCACATATTTAATACATATAGTATAACGACAGATTGGAAACGTTCTGTTTTGAACATGTTATCATTAAGAATATTGAAAAAGTACATTGTAATAGGAGTACCCACCGATATCCTTCTAATATTATTAATATATGCTATGTACCAAAGCTGTGAGTGTGAGCTGTGATGGTCATGCTGTGGAGTCAAGTCAAGTTCATCTTTGTACATAAAGTACATACAGAATATGTATGCTGACAAAGCCAAGCCAATAAAATTGGAAACTTTATTGAGGTTCTCTATAGGTTACTGTCCTAAATAGGTTTTAAATAATTTGTAAATAATTTATTTAAAAAAACAACAGACATTTCTGTTCTGTTACATACCCTGGCAGTATGTTTTTTAGTTTCATCTACATATAATATATGTTAATAAATATTTAAGAAAAGATTAGTCACAAAACTTCTACTTTTAATTTAAAGACAAAAACAAAAGAAAAAACATGAGCATTATTGGAATTTACAGACATTTACTCCCATAAAAGCTCAGGCTGATAGCTTCATTGTTAATTTTTTACAAAACCGTGTTCTCGTCGCACCTAACCATTCAGCATAATTACTCCAACATTACTCCAACATAACCCATTTCCTGACACTATAGGGTTATGATGATCACACAATCACTGTCAAATCAATATATACTATACATTAAATGCATACAGAACAATTGTAGTCCTGCGTGTTGAAACAAGCACTGTGCACCAACTCCTAGTAATGTTATTTCAGTCTGACAAATTTCAGCTCTATACAATTACTCGTATAAACTGTTAAACATACTGTTTACCAGGAAATGTGTTGTAATGTCTTCAATTGAAAGGTATTTGTGACTCAGTTTCTATATTGTAAAAATGTTAATGAATGATCTTCAATTGTTTCCATGTTTTCTATGACAGACACAAAAACCTATGTTTGTATGACAATACCTTTGTTTCTTACACAGGCTTTATACTGTATCTATAGGACTGGTAATATGAACCCAACTCAATTGGCCCCAAAGGAAATTTCTATCAAATAATGAGAGTAAAATTGATTCAACCTATTGTGATTTCTTACAGTATGTCTGTTTCAAAGCTTTGCAATAAGATGTCTTACAATAATGTCAGATATATCTAACAATAGTATGAAAGAGTTTGTTTAACTTAGCTCTAATTTGTGATATATTTAGTTAGCCTCATCTTCCAAGCTTCATATGCAACATTTGTTTTAATTCATTTTCTGTTGAATTGAAAATTACTAATTAAACAAAAATAAAAACTGAGCTAGACCTTATTTTGGGAGGCATGGGAAGATAATCAATCTTTATATGCTTACTGGTGCCGAGGACACTGAACTGGCTCTAGACTCTCGTGTTTTTCTTGTGGGTATATTGACAACACAGCATGAGATGCCGACTGTAGCCTCTGGTAATTCATCATCCTCAGTCCATTCATTGATATCAGGGTTGTAAACCTGAATGCATTTCTTGTACTTCTTCTCACCCTCATTCCAGCCTCCAAGGACATAGACCCTGTTGTTCAATATAGAGACACCAGCAGTGCTCACTCCTGTGTGAAGTGCAGCAGCGTAGCTCCATTGCCCATTGTGAGGGTTGTAACATTCAACTGCTAACACATCTACCCTCTCCCCACGACCTCCTAACTGGCTGCCACCAATTACATAGGCACGGTCTCCCACCGTGGCAGCACAATGCCAACCTCTAGGAGTGCTCAAACTATTCCTATCCTGCCAGCTATCAGTGGATGGGTCATACGAGCACACAGCCCTTGAGTAGGCATTGTTGATATAGCCTCCGGATACAAGGATCTTGCCATCAATGACAGAACTAGCATGGCAGCAGCGTGGCACCTCCAGTGGAGCTTTCATCTGCCACTGGTTAGAAGAGGGCACATAGCACTCCACTGAGGCTTGAACGCCATCAGAATTACGTCCTCCCACAGCAAACAATAGGCCATTGAAGGTGTTGAGACTGAAGTGGGTACGCTTTTGGATCATGTTGCTCAGGTGAATCCAAGTGTTGAAGCGGGGATCATACCTGTAAACAATAAGAAGGCATTGAGTTGCAGTCAACAACCATTTCTAAAACATGTCTCCTATAGACAAATACTCAACGGCTACCTGCAGAAGTTGCTAACTGCATGTTTAGCCTGATTCCTTGCATCGTTCTGGTCCTCACCACCTGCCACATAAAGGAAGCCATCCAGAACTGCCACACACTGGTTGAAACTTTTTGCTGGCATTTCTGTCAGCTTATTCCAGACGTTATCGGAATCCCTGTAGAGAACATCTTTGCTGAGAGACTTTTCTGTCAAGGCTGGGCGCCCTCCAACTGTAAGCATTACCCGGAGGCCACCTCGCACCTTTGTTCTGCGTGACTGGAGAATATTTTGTTGGTATGGCAACAAGTGGTAATTCATCGCATCCACTAAGAGACGATGGCATTCTGGGTCTTGCATCATTCTGGGAACATTCTGGACATGATTAACCAGGTCTTGGGCAGAGATGGTGCCAAAGCGGATGTGCGTCAGTAGGTCTGCCGCATACTTCAGCCTTTTCTCATCGAAGTCCAGCCATTTCATAGCTATCTGGAAGGCTGTGATCTCGGAGGGTAGCTGCAGGGAATCATCTGACAGGAAATCACTTATGTGCTCATAAGTGAGCTTCAAGAACTGATCCATCTCAGAAAACTCAATGAAGTTCTCCCGCATAAACTTCTGAGCAGCTAGCTTGGTCTCTTTGAGGTCATATGTGTCAGCAATATTAGCCACATACATGCAATTCTCCACGCTCAGCTCCTGCATAAGGAAGTCACTGCACATCTTCACTAGGGTGTTGACCTGCAACAACAAAGCTGCTGCAATTGTACTGCCAATACTGTAAAGTGAGAGGGTGAGCTTTCCAGAGTATGCATATGTAATGGCTGTAGCAAGACCTACTGGAGACAGGTCATTAAGCTCGATTTTTTGTAGAGATGTATCCTTCTTTAATATATTTCTAATGTATTCACTGCAAGAGGCCATAACAACCTTGTGGACGTCAAAAGACTTGGACTTAGTGGAGACAGTGAGATCACATAGAAAGTTATCGTGCCTCATGTTGCTCAAACCTTCCAGGAGGTTGGGGGCATAGGCAGCATCTTTAACTTCAGTTGAGATGCAGCTAAAACCATTTCCTCCTTCTAGCAGGGTGTTCAGCCCATTGATCTTGTTGACAGGGCTGTCCTCTACCATTATTGTCAATTCATTTATGTCTCCTTTATTCTTTTTGGCCGCCTTGTTCTTTTTTGGAGCCATGGTGATAGCAATGGAGCACAGCCCAAAACTTCTGCAAACAAAATGGAAACAAATCAGAAAATACATACATTGACAGAGATTAACATGTAACATAATATCAAGTTTTTATCATTTTTTAAAATAGAGAATGTGAAGAATAAGGTTTCATTAATTAAATGTCATATACAGTATGTTATCTCCATTGTATATTATTGAATGTACTATAATAAACTGTGCTGTATTATCAATTACAGCTACTGTACAGTTTTGCACCAAAACTGTAAGATGACGAATCTTACAGTTTTGGTGAAAAACTCTTACATCCTGTATTTTATAAATTTGCACCAATAATACTAGGATAAATGCATGTCATATTTCAAGGCTGTAACCACAATATGTATTGGGGGGGGACACATCCCCCCAAATATTCAGTTGTGCTCAAAATGTCTCCCCCAATATTTTTATATAAAACATATAAATACAATAGAAATGTGCTATGACAGACCCCCAGGTCCCCACCCCCCCGCCCCCCAATGTTTACTCCATGGCTATGGCCTTGTCATATTTATTCTGCCAGAATTATATTTGCAGACTTGCAATACATTTAAATGAAACGACTGATAGGTGACCAGAGCAGTTAAGTGCGTCAACATTCCATTCAGTGCATCTGTCACAATTTATCAGCACCATGTACAGGAATAGCAACGCAGGATGGCTCTAACGTGACGTTCCTTTTATAGACTGTCAGACACGAGCAACAGGCCTCATGCAGGATTGTTAAATTCTAAAATTAAGTTTAAATAACATTATATTATTCATAGAAAGTTGCATAGCCTACATCTATTCAGTTTAGGCATAAGATAAATATAAAGGTATGTTTAAATGAAAATTCTTCAATAACAAGAATACAGACTTAAAGATGTCTTTTCTTTGAAGTTCATATGGGGTAAATTGATGGTTTCTAGTAACCCAGTAACAACAACCACATTTAATTCCAGGTGCAAAAAAAAGCAAACAATAGAGGCATAATGTAAATAACATTAAGGGTCTACTTACATTTAAGAAATTAAGTTGAGGGCGGTAGAAAAACCACTTGCGTCTCCAAAAAGTGTGTAAGTGAGAGAGACCAGCAGCCACCGTTACTCTCAGAGACGTCAAGATAACTCCTCCCCCCTGGCAGTAAGTGAACTCTCTGTTGCGCAATATAGATAGTGCCCCTCGCCATATCCAACAGTAACCCCCAATTGATGAAGTTTATTATGCGTGTTGTTTATTCCCTCCCGTAACCTCAGATAAACCCCAGATAAACCCATCCTAAGGCTTGGATTCGACATGGGGAATTTTTTTTTAGACTAGGCTATATATCAATCAATTATAATATAAATTAATGTCTATTGCGTATATATGCAAAATATGTAGCTGCCTCACTAACATAATTGTATATGAGTGCTATTTCACTATTTCAGTATGGGTAGTAATTCGTTGGGAGCTCCTCCGAAGAGATGTACGCGAGTTAGGCTCTTAAATCTTATGGAAAAAAGACCGCCACGACCCGTTGGATATAGCCTAGGCCATAATGCAGGTGTAATTCAGCAACTGCCCATTAAATAGTGTCATCAGTGGACACGCATTTCCGGATGTGTCGATGGATGGTTACACCTACACGTGAGACAACGCGATGGCAAGCAGTGATGTGGTGAAGGATGTCATGCAACTTAAACTTCAACTCACAGAAAAAGCGAAATCTTCTACGGTAGCCTATTGTACATAACGGGGTTTAAATGGGAAAATACGTTTTTGATTCATTGTTTTTGCCGTACTGCTCTCACCCCCTGCCCCCGACAGATCTGCTTAGCTGGCACGTTTGGTAAACCTGGAATTGGGCTCGATTGTTTTGCACGAGGAATGCTTGGACATTTAACCCATCAATTTATCTTTTATAATTATTATAGTCTTATTTACAAAGAAACTGACTAATTCTCAAAGTGATGTAAATAAAAGTAGGGTGTATTGTACATTTACAAGTTAACCAAGCAAACTAAGCTTTTACTTTTATGGATAGGCAATACAGCACATATTAAAGCACGTATTACAACTTTCACTGTATCAGCCATACTGGCTGGAATTTACTGTAAGTCTGAAATAATTTTGTAGTTTAACATGTTTTACATAACTTTAAGACTTGCCTAACCCGTATGTTTGTTCAAATGCTGGGAAGGCCGTAGACATTCTTAGCAGTTTATAATTTGGGAGGCGGGTCTACTGGGTGGAGCTTTGGAGCTAAAATTAACGTCTCCAGTTGTTCAACTTATGGCCGCGTCTGTCATCATTGGAAAATCTGCAGTGCTTGAAGTTAATTTAGTCGAAATTGTAATCAACCTATTGTGCCTATATTGTTTAATTCATGTTTAATTTAAGAATACGATTAGGTTGTATAGGGAAGGACAAAAGTTGCATTAGCATTAACCATTTATAGCTCATAGTAAAATGAGCAGGCTAAGTGCTTGTGCGTTTTGGCCATACATAGCGTAATGCAACTGTGACTAGTGATCCAAAGCAAGGATATATAATATCCTCGTGATGTCATTTTTTTTTTAAATGTTGTATTTGGCCACCCGGCGGCGCCATCTGATTGTGTACGATTTGTTTGTCTGTTTATTTATTTGTTAGTTAATTAATTGATTATGTATTTGTTTTTAATTATGTATTTGTTGAGGTTTAGCGCCTTCCATCTGCCATAAAGAGCTAGTGATTGTATGTATATGTGTGTATATATATGTGTGTGTGTGTGTGTATATATATATATATATATATATTTGTGTGTGTGTATATGTTAAACTGCTGTGCCAAAATATAAACACTGTCCAAAACATTTTAAACTGTACAGCATTGCTTTTTGGATCGAATGCTGCGAGTGAAACGTAATATTTTACGCAGGCCAAAATCTCGACAACCAATTGGTCAATATTAAAGATTGACACATTTTCTGAATCGTCAGAGCCAATAGAATCAATGGGCAGGCAAAAATGTTGGGCCACCATTGGCCAGCTATACGAAAGTTTTGAACGTGTGTCTGTATATGACACACCGGGCATAGTTTCATATAGTATTGCCCTTCGTTAATACTGATATAACTACATTATCAGAGACCATTTGAAAGGTATGGTGGAAACATTACATCTGTGGATTTAGCTTCTAACACTACTTTTGATCACAAACCAGCAAAGTTTAAACATAATTTTCGTGTATGTTTTTATGAACCTTAGAATGTGTTCGTTGTTCTTTATGCGATATTTCAGTGAGTTTTAGTCGTAGAGTGATAAGACATATACCGTTGAAATCTGTGGAGATTTTGCTTTTGGATGTGACGCGGTTTGTGCAGTAGCGGAATTTATAGTGCAAAATATGTGCGCATGTATGTGCATTTTGTTCACGTTACGTGCGTTATGTGTGTGCATATATTATCATTGTATTTTTAAACAAAGGTTCATTTGCACGAAGACACTATTATTTTGTGTTTATGTAGCTTCACTGTGAGTGACTAACAATTTGAATCATGCACAGCGCAATGTCAGAAATGGATTTTCCAGATTATTGATCGTAAAATGTTTATCCTTCTAAAATCAAATGTTTAATTAAACTGAGCTAATGAAGCTATGTCCCTATCCTGCCATGGTAATAAAGTTGTGTTGTTGAACTTGATTTGCTTAGGTTTGTAGTGGTTGCACATATTATTTAAATAATATGTGCACCCACTACAAGCTAGTGCTAAGCTAATAGCTACCAGTACAATACCTGCTGTTGATGGGCCACTTCAGGGTCTCAGCACGGACGTAGAAAGCACTGGCACTTCCAAGGTGTCCCTCTAACAGTAGATCTAATACATGCGGACCAGGGATAAGTAGGAGGAGAGATAGCCTCCGTAAGAGCAGATCAAATCACTTGCGGTCGACATTTCAGTGCAGTTACTGGTACTACGGCACAGTACCACACATGCGCCAGGTGTTCCCCGGCTTCGCCACATGTCCTCTGAAGGTTACTAAGGTTACTCTTTTAATCCTTCTCACTGGCTTGAATGCCTACACCATTAGGTTTGTGGTAATCTCCTCAGCTTCGATTTCCATATTTTAAAGCAACAGGAACGTTTTCTTTAAAAAGTTTAGGCACCGGAACAGCTGTCTTCCTATGGTGACTTTCTAACCAACCAACCTCGTGACGTAGACAATGACGCAACGTCAAGATGGGGGTGGCCATGTTCAAAATAACTTCGGTAAACGTATTATAATGTAACGGTTAATCGTTTTTAGGTATACTTTTCTCTAAATATATACCATAACACTTAATAATGTACTTAATAATGTATCAAATGAATAAAGATTAGGATGTTGCATGTCCTCTTTAAGCTGTCTACGCACACGACGTTAGGAGGTCTTTAGTTACAGTGCCTTGCGAAAGTATTCGGCCCCCTTGAACTGTCCGAATAATTATGCTCGCCCAATTTTTCAGTTTTTTATTTGTTGACAAAGTTTGAAATATCCAATAGATTTCGT
>JAODUG010000007.1:3375373-3392026 GCA_027564795.1 Aphredoderus sayanus
CCCTCCTGTTGTCCTCGGGTTTCAAACACACACCTTGTTGTGCCAGCAGTGCACATAATATGTGTGTGTACGCTGTAAAATTAGATTTAGCGCCTTCTACCTGCCACAAGAGCTAGTGATTTGGGTCATTCTGACCCGGAGTACATTACGAGGGTTAATGTGATGAAAAATAAAGAAATGTTCATTGTCAGGATTCCAAATGACCACATCATGGATGATTTGATATGAAGAGATGTATGGCTTCTTATTTATTGTGTTATTCCTATTTTCTTTATCTTAGCAACACTACTGTACTGTATGTTTGATATACTGTAGATATATGTGTGCAGATGTTTCAAAGCAGTAACAGATATATTGTGTCGATTGTTTAATTGTACTGTGGAGGAATCCATGGCTGGATTACTACTCCAACTGGATCATAAAGTTGGGGGTTTTCTTAAATATTTACTTTGGGTAGGAAATTGAATATGACAGCAAAATTTACAATAGGCCCATGCACATGAACTGAAAAATGCACTGTAGTATCTATTTGCTTTTTTACAGTTTTCATGTATAAAAATACAGATTATGATTAAACTAACAACAAATACAAATCTTTATTAATTATAGCATATTTAACCAATCTATTTAACATCAATGGGTAGGGTTAACCATTTTATGTATATGTTTTATCTCAGGGAAACAACTTAATGATGATTGCAAGAGTAAGGTGCAACAATACAATGCTGTACTGTAAGTCAACAAAAGATGGTTGACTTACCAAAGTTGTTGTTTTGCGATGCATGTATCTGATAAAGTCAGTGATAGTTCATCATTAAAGTTGATCATTTTATTGTCATTTTTTCAAATACTTGGACTCACCATGAAATCTGGCAAATCATTTTGTGGCTTAAGTTTTGCAAGACAACTATTTTCAATTTATCCACTGAGCTGTCTGTAATATAACTGAAAAACTAATTTCACTCACATATCTGACAAGAGATCATCAGCTTGAAAGCTTAACATGAAGAATCATAATAAACACGAGATACAGATGTCCATGGTTAATGGTTTCTATACAGCAACTATAGTTTGTATTTTCCTTCCAAACTTGCTTTAAAGGTAACCCAATACTGGGAGGGGAAAATAATCTATTTAATTAGAGGATAACATAGCAGGACAGTATACAAGAAATAAGACAATATATTTCAGTAAAATAGGCCTTACTTACACAAATGAGAGTGCACATCTTAAAATCAACAACTTTATATAATCTATGAATATAATAAAAGTGAAATAAATGCTTACATAATTATGTTTGGCATGGAAATGATAAGGCATCAAAGTACTGTTGTGCACTGTAATTCATGATTTAACGTAAACAATTATTGTTAACCGTTCATCTTTGATAATGTTAACTTAAATAATGACCTCAAAAACCTAAATGAAAAGCATGAACAACTATATATTGTATATTTAAAAATTAAAGGAAGCATTTTGGATATACTTTTCATGTTTGATTGTCTACAGTGTATGTGATTAATGTTCTAACATTAAATCCCAGATGCTTCAAGCTAATTTTTAAATGCACAGGTGTATCTTTTAACTGTGATTGAATTTGACATATCAGTTTGAAACAGAAACAGAAACATGGAAGTGGAAGAACCCAACACCCGAATCAGGAAGCTAATGTTCATGTGAATAACAAGCAAATGGAATTTGTGTTACCCTGCATGAGGACATTTTTCTATAGCAAACTTTTTTCAGCCTTGTCATACCAAACAACATGTAAAAATGTGACCCATATGGTCTGCCTTTCAAGAGCCACTGATTGAGCTGTATGGAAGTCATAGCCCACCCACAGAATACAAATAAGGAGAACCATATGTGGAAAGATGAATTAGGTAAACTGCACAACATTTTTATTAGATACAATTTCACTAGCCTTGTGGATGGACTGCAAGGTGACACTTTGAAAATAAACTGAGCTACAGAAAAAAAGAATGACCTCAAGTTTAATGTGAGTTAATCATAGGATTTAGAGAACATAATGCACAAGAGACATTGCTTATTCTTTTAATGTAATATACATTGTTAAAAATTGTTGTAAAGATCAAAATGAAGATAGCAAGTAGTTTTGGTGCATTTGAGATATCAACCAGGTTTCTGTAATCTGTAGCTGTGCTTGATTATTGTTTAATGCAGGCCTGCACTACCTGCATAATAGACTGAGACTAACATACATTTATGAAATGTAATTTCCATTTCACATTCATAGAAAAGATATCTAAGATCCTAAGATCCTAAATCCTCCTCTGAAAATGTATTATTCTCCAGCCCATAGCCTGTCAAACCATTGTCATAATGGAAGTGGCGTACAAAGGGGAGCTTTGCTGTAATGAGATTTCTGATTGAAATTTGATAGGCAGTTTATTTTGAGTTTGGGTAATCTAGGCCTTTAATGCTAAGGAGCGACAGAACAGCATCTGGGTTGGTACCATAAACAACCAATATTTAGGGGCCCCAAAGTGCAAACCCATGTAATATTGTGGTAGCTTGCAGCGTGATCTGCTTTATCAAACAGCTATATACAGTACTACTGTAGTAGTATATATTTGTTAGCTGACTTAACATGTTTTTGACAACTGGACATCGGTCTGTTTTCTTAATCAGGCAAATCAGGCAAATGATTAATTCTTACATGTTGCACACTAGGAAATGAGCAAGATGACATCGTAAATATTCAGACCACAATTCCTTTTGGCTTGTATCAGAACTGCTGATGTGATGGGTGTCAATGCACCTCTGATTTACTGCTCTGTTTGGGGGCTCTCCAAGGCCAAGAGGGCAGTATATTACTCTACCCTCAGTACACCCATTCTTACCTTTGGCTTTCATGTGGCCTGGGGGTTTCTGTTAAGTGCACCACATAGTTACAGGAGAATTCCGTCAAATAGGAGCTCATTCATAGTAGCCCATATGTTAAGGACAGGAAGACATTTTTGCTGAATTGGAAAGAATCCATAATATTAAACAGTAGATGGGATTGTGAAGTGCGAGGAGTAATCATGCCAGGCAACAGGCCACAGGAATGCAAATCATCTTTCAAGCCAGGGGTAAAGTTAGCAGGTGGCCTCCTCTATTCACCGAATGTCAACACTCCTGTTAGTAGGAGCCCACATAACATCTGGGCTGGCCAGTCACTGCTTTTAATTAAGTAAAATACAGTCACTCAATGTTCCGCAGTGTCAGAAGAAAAAATGTTGTAAAAGAAGGAGGGTGAGGGGAGCAAAACTGTAACAGTACGTATCCTGTGTTCGGGGAAGGTCAACACAGTTGTGTAAATAAATATTAATCCTTAACCTAATCCCTACATTTCCAAGTCTATAGAAAGTTCCTGAGAGACCAAAGAACCTCTATAGAAACAAAACTTTCTCACACACTATCCCGGAAGGGCTACACACACACACACACACACACACACACACACACACACACACACACACACACACACACACTGGCGATAATGCAAGAGCGCATACACAGTTTACTTAGTGGTTTCCATGTTGTTACAATATAAGCATTTGGAACATTGTACAAGTAAAGGTGTGCCAAATACATGATAGTGTGCTATAAATATAAATCATCTGCAGTTTATTATATTTCATACATATTGTTTATTAAACTGACAAATATGTCTCTCTTCTGCAGTAGAAACAAAAACGTTTTGTAAACTTTATATACTGCAGGTTATGCCAGGAAAATGATCACCTCCACATTCACAGTCTCCATAAGGGGCCTCTGCTTTAAGCCATACTTGTCAAAAATATATCCTTTTCAGACAGTAGTTTGGCAACAGTGCATAAAGTAAGATAATGAAAGCACAAAAAGCTGGCTTATAAAAATTTGCTGACCAAAGGCATAACCAATACCAAAGAAGTGAAAAGTCATTGAAGTTGAAACATAATACATTTATTAAATTCCACAACACAATACAAAGGTATACTTTCACACGTTCACTAAAATTGATGGAGAGGACATGTAAGCTAAATTATAATAATGACTAAAAAGATTTCGAAAGCGGCTTTACAGTGATAATAATAAAAATTTAATTTTTACTAATTTTCACTCATAAATTAAAGTGTATTCCAAAGTGGGATATCCACTATATACTATAAATGTACAGCATCACATATAAAATACTTGCAAGTAATAATATTAAAGAATGCAGTTACATGGTCTCTATGTGCCACTACTAAATGTAAGCTTGTGTAGCCAAGGAAAAACTGATCCATACTGTATGAATAAATATTGATTGCTTTCCATAGCAAAGAACAACAAATACAATATCTTAATGTGTGACCCTGGAGTTTATGGCCTTTATATCTGGGGCATGTTTGTTCAATTTAAGATGCAATAATCTAATAATAGACCCTTTATGATACAGTAGCCCTTGGAAGCCTTTAAGAGGGACAAATACCAAGTCACACAAATACAATCCAGTGAATAGTTTACTGATACTGACATAGAAGTTATTATACAGTTCGACAATATATGCCAGTGGACAAACAGGTTAAATGATAAGTGATATAAAATCAACAGTTTTTATAATGGTTTAAATATTATTAATATTCAGTGTTATTTTATAGATAGTGAAAAAATAAATTAGATGATAAAACTTATATACATAATACTGTACATCATACCACACCTCTGGCAGCTATGTTTTGCAGCAATACCACCTATCATAAATAAAGGTTGTTCAGACTGCTAATGGCAACCACATGACCTAACGACCATGTTTCTGTATTTCTTCAGGATAACATTTGAGCTGTCATCGAAGTAGAGTACTGATATTGCGTTCAACTTGGTTGGGGCACAGCACGGCTTTGGCACATTGTCAGGAAACATTAAATGAACCTATAATTATGAACACAAACAAAGACAAATTAACTGATAAACAAGGAAAACTAAAGAAAATAAGAACCCTAACAATTACGGTTTGTGTTACAGTGTATTGTACAGTAGACTACTGTACGTATTGCACAGATACAGTACTCACCAATGTTTGCACAATTGCATGGTTTGTTGCATTCATATGTGCATTGAGTGGAAAGGAGCATTCTCCGTCACAGTAAAAAGCAGCATAGCCTTCAGGAGCTATAATCCAGTCCTTAAAAGAAGAGACCATTACTTTATGAAATGACACAGTGTTATGTTACCTACAGTATACACAATATTGCACCTTCTTTAGGTTGGAAATTTACTATTTAAAAGGTTTATATCTTAACAGCATTGCAAATGGCATAAAACAATACATTGCCAAACCTTTGGCAATATTGGTGCCACTTTAACACAATAATTCTTGAATGTCTAAATCAGTTCCAGAGTATCTGTTCTGGTATTATTGAAAAGATAAAGATTGATGTCTTATCTTCTGTTCCAGCTGAGTTAAATATTGTCAGAAACAACTGGAAGAAAGTGCTGGTCTGGAAAGTGACCTCCCTCCACTCCCTTGCTTATTTTGAACTGTTCCTAATCCACACAGTTTACTATAATCTCTGTAACGTCACAACCAAAAAATTCTGACTTTGTGATGCTTTCCAGACCCCAAGGTAGCAACTGTTATATATAATACAACCAGGAAGGAAAGAAACCAAAAAGGCCATTTTCTTTGGGCAGCTATACAGTAGTCCTTGACGTTCATGAACAATTACATTAATTATAACAACCATGTGCCAAATATGCCACGGTCTCTCCGAGCATAATAAATTCTCCCTGGCTTGAGAGTAAACGTTTCTTACCTGCCAACCCAAATCTCGAAAGCTGACATAAAGTTCATGCTTCTTGCAGGCTTGCTTTTGTTCACTTGTGTTATGATCTTAAAATAATAGCACAAACTTAAATTAGAAATGTATCATATTCCATTTACAACCAAAAGGGATATACTGTAGCATGGTGCATGGTGATTGTATACTGATACTGGTGGTTGGTCACTGGTGCAATTATCAACCTGGCCAACACAGTCATGATACATGGTACGACTATTAGTGTTAGACAAGTACTGTATTTTGGAAAATTTCTATTATTCTTTCAAATAGTCTTGCTGTAAAAATATGTAATACTAATTTTCAGTTACATTGCTTATAAAACTGACATGATCAAATTTTGATCAAAATTATTATTTTAATTGTTACCGTTTTAACATTTTCAGTTTGTACAGTACAGTATACATTATAAGAATAATACTTAAAAATCCTTAATAAAATGTAAATATCAAAATGTAAACATATTGAATTATACAGTAGTAAAGATCAACAGACCCACCTCCACCTTTTTGTGCTCGAGATGATTCTTGCTGAACCCCAGATTTATTCCGGTTGTGGTTCTTCTTCTTGCCCCCAACAGCCCTAACAGAGCGAAGCAGCACCTCACTGGCTT
Source organism: Aphredoderus sayanus (assembly GCA_027564795.1). Classification (NCBI taxonomy): domain Eukaryota; kingdom Metazoa; phylum Chordata; class Actinopteri; order Percopsiformes; family Aphredoderidae; genus Aphredoderus; species Aphredoderus sayanus. The sequence continues at coordinate 3,381,794 of JAODUG010000007.1, forward strand.
TGAAGAAGGCAACAAGGAATGGCTGCTTGGCCTGTGGCCCATTGCGTCCAACAATTCCAGCAGATTTCATGTTGATACTTTTTCCTTTAAAAACATATGGGAAAGAGGTAAACATATTAGCACCTATTAGCACCTATTTGAAAAGAATAGTAAATTATTTGTGAATAGAGAAGTATTATATATTTCCATGTGGCAAAAAAATCATTAATGTTTGTGTTTTAGATACTTGTTGTTTTCACGTTTTAAACTAAAAATAAATCATTTTCGGATTATAACTGAGTAGCAATGTCTGTAATACTATGCTATATGCAAAACCAGACATATCAAAAGAAGCGTTTTTTGCACGTTTACACTTTTTAAGATGACAAAAACACAATTACGTAAACAGTCATCACCTTAGTAATATTCCACAATAACAGGCAATAGTAGCTACAGTAACCATGGTGAAAAGTGAACTGGCTTTACCATCTAGAGTCTCAACACAGAGCTGCAGGCCCATATTCTGGAGTGGGTTCATGACCCAGTGGTTACTGGTGGCTGTGATGTCAAAGACAAGCCAACCCCCGTCTGATGCCCGAACCTTTTTAGAATCCAGTAGGAAGGTCTCAGCATCTCTGTTTGGAAGAGAAAGAATGTCAGTCCATAACCTCTACAGTACAGTATTAAATGAAATAAATCATATTATACACACACATACAAACACTACTATATATATATTTAATTTACTTATGAGTCATGACCATGGTGTTTTACTTTATATGAGAATGGCTGCACTATAGTTTACTTCAAAGACAATAGTTAATAAAAAGGCTAAATACATTTTAGCCTTTTAATCGCTGACAAAATGCAAACGCAGTATGAAATTCTGGTTTCTTTTAAAATTCCGTGGAACAAATTAAAAACGTTTCTGTTTATTACACAAATTTATTTTACAAAAGCATTATTGGAAAACTCAAAGCGAGAACATGTGCTTATTTTTGTTTTGGTTCAGGCTATGAATTCAAATTGGTCTTGACCTATGCAAGATTTTACTCAAGCCAAAGCAATGTTTAATGTTTCAGAAACAAAATGGCTAGTGATGGGTGTGGAGAGCTGCAAGCTACAGTAGACTGTAACCCCATTTGAGTAAGCTAAAACAGGCAAGAAAATATGTTATTATAGTTAAGAATGCAAATTAGTGTTATCTGGACCAAAATCTCGAGTCTATGATTGGCGTATTTCTAAGTACAAAGGCAAGTCTGACTCTTGTTTGTGTTCCATTTGAGAACATATATAAATCTACATCTATACAAACACACCCTTCATTGTTCAAAATTTTATCACTTGAATTTGCAGTATTTTCTGCAAAAAGGGAAATGGGATAGCTCTTTATTTACAGTACAATTTCACAAATATACTTTGGGAAGGCAAAAGACTATTGTTATCACATTGTGCAAGAGGTATTTACTGTTCTATTTATTTGTTTATTTTTGTGGTCCAACAAAAATAAGTATCCTTTGAAAGAGCCAAAGATCAAACAAGCTTCATACATACAGTACAAAGTCAGCCTGGACATCACTGTTAAAAATCTAGTAGCCTGGTTGTTCAAACCCCAGCCCAAAATGTAATGGATCAAGTTCCAGCATGTGTAAGATGCACCACCTGCTCTTAATACTTAAATTACGTAATTGCTAAACTATGGTAGATCTGCCCTCAACATAAGTGACTTATTAAATGCATAGTACTGTATATGGCATTCGCCATTGGGTGAAGGATCAGTAGGCCACCCATCAAACCCAGAAGCTTTATATCTCCCCTACAATCATATACACATACTGTACCTGGCAAGTAAATGAGGGCCCATTTTAAGTACCCCTGTGAATCGAGCTATGTCATGCCTCAAACTTCCGGAATATTGTTAGGAAAGGCAGGTGGTAGGCATAACAGTTGCCATGGTAGCAACGTACTGTAGGAGGCCCCCTCATGGGCCCTCATAGCTTCAGCTGGGCCAGGGGCCAGCATGGCAGACAATGCATGAAAGGTGATAAGTGATGGACCTTCCAGGCTACACAAGTGGCCAGCCGGCTAATGGAGTTCTCTTTATCCGAGAACTATATTTGTAAGGAGGGCATGGTGATTATGAAGAAGTACAGAGGTGGTAATGGAAAGAGGTTATTCACTAGGAGATAAACAACAATAGCTGCTTAAGTACTACAATGTTTAGGGATTATTGTGTGTGATGATCAAAATATAAATTAATTTACAATATGATAGATCTTCACTTAAGAAAAAATTGTTACTGTATGTTCTTCCCAAAGAAGTCACATTGTTTACATTACCAAAGTGTTTAAAAACACTTACCTTTATAGTTTATTCATATACGAGAAAAATATTATTATTACTACTGCTACATCACTTCTACAAAGGTTCCTCACAGAGCTTCAAAAGGTTCCTCACTCAAGCACAGGTTCATCTAAGAACCTTTTCTTGAAGGATCCTCATAGCATCTTAACCCTCGTGATGTCCTTAAAAATATCGTTTAGTCACCCGATGGGGCGATCTGATTGTGTATAAATTTGTGTGTTTTTTAATTGGCATTCCTGTGTGTATTTATTTATTTATTAATTATTTCTTTATGTATTTGTGTTGTTTTTTGTGCCTTTTAACCGTCCTGTTGTCCTCAGGTTTCAAAGATGTAGAATTAGGTTTAGCGCCTTCTACCGGCCACAAAGAGCTAGTGATTTAGGTCATTTTGACCTGAAGGACATCACTAGGGTTAAGAGGTTCTTCCACAGTTTCAAATTCAATAACCTCTAACGCTGGGTACACACTACACGATTTCAGGCCGATGTTGGCCCGATTCGGTTGTGACTGATGCATTTTCAGGGTTAGGACAGAACGTGGCTTGTCGGGAGTGATGACAGGTGTTGTTACTCCGTGTAGTGTGACATATTCCACGATAGGCTATGAGCCGTCTGCGATGCCTCACGGTGTTTTACATTTTCTCGCCTAGTTTAACATCCCCTATGACAAACGTTATATGGTCGTGAACGACAGCATACGGTGATCGGTCGGTGTCATACCAGTATCCCTGCCACAACACGTCAAGGATGTACAGCACAATGTTTGTCAAATCTGACATGGTGACAATCGTGAAAGACACAAAAGTCATGTAGAGTGTACCCGGCATAAAAGTTCCTCAAGGATCTTTTTGTTTTAACAATGTAGTTTAGTTTAGTTTACTGTAAGTTAGTGAAATAATCATTCACCATCTCTTCTGAACAGACTGTGCTGTGCTTTTCTTCAAGAAACATTACGTTCTGAATATTAAACAGTTTTGTACTTACTTGTTTTGATATTCCTTGATAACTTGATAAATGGAAACCTTCAGAGTTATATTGTCGTAACGGGCATGACTGTGGTCCTTGTAGATACGAAATTCAGCAGCGGTGACTGCCTCTCCATCTGGGATCTGAGTAAGATCAAAACGAAACTCCTTGTAGTGTCTTCGGTGGTGAGAAAAGTCCTTATCATTCTCCACTGGGAAAGAAAACATTTAACAATACATTTATTTTATTGGCAGCAAATCCCTGTGCACTGTATGTGTATGTGTGTGAGTGTGTGTGTGCGTGCGTGATATTTGCTTGTGCTGTACTGAAAATATAAATTTACCACATCTTCTTTTACATTCTGAGTCCAATCCAAACATTTTGACTACCAACAAAAGCACTTTACAGCCCATTAAATCAGTCAACTGAATACAGGTAGCAGATCCCAGACAGGCCCTCTACTGTGTGCCTTACTACATTCTCTGGCCATGATAAATGGGCTGTCAGTTAAGAAAAACAGGCTGATTTCAATTAAAGACACTTTCGTCTGCTCCTCAAGTGAGGGAAAAGACCAGACAGGATTCCTTGACATCATGTGACTGACTACTATGACCTTATTTCTGACCTTCTAGTGACCTCCCATAAGTTTGTACAATGTTGACACTGTTTAATGACCCTTAACTTGGCCATAATTGAAAATATAACGAGTGGAATAGAAACACTTTTGCTTAATTCCATTTGTAGGATATTGCCTACAGTTTCGTAACCTTTATTTGAAATATACTGTACTGTAGAAAGCATTAGCAATTTAAAGTAAAGGGTCAAGCTTTTAGTAAATAATGCAAGTACAATTTAACATGCCCTTCCACAACAACAAAGTATTTGTCAAATGCAGCTGTGCCAGAAAATGCTGGGATTGTAGTGAGTGGATTTTCAGACAGAGTGATATCATGTCATACATTTCACTGATAGTTTATCAAGGCTGAACGTCTGTGGTTACTTAACACAAACAGGTCAGAGGTCAGATCTGCCTTTAAACATTGACTGTGTTATATTACATTAACCATGGCCAGTAATCTGAAGCAGAAGCGCAGTTGAGTGTGTCAAGCGTTTAAACAAAAGATTATACAATGGTGACTTGAAACGCTACTAACAGTGAGCCTTGATCTGTTGCAGAGCAATTGGATTTACTGATTTACTGAATGGTCTCCAAGTGTTATGTACAACACTGTATGCCTCTTGTGTAAATATGGTATATATTTTAAAACTGTGCAACTTGCAGATTTGCTGTTTTGAAATTCATCAGTTATAATGTAGCAATACTGTGGCTGACTGATAAAACACTTATTTATGCGTTCACACTACATTCTGTATTAAACATCAGAATGATGTTTCTAAAACAGTTGAGGTTATAGTTGTAGATGAATGATCTGTAATAAAGACAAAGCCCCATTGAACAATTTACTGACAGTACCCACAATGTGAGTGTAGTTTTCATGGCTGACAGTACATGCCCTGCTAGTGGTAAATGGAAACAGATGGGCTCAGGCCAAGGTGAGTGACTAGAGTTCCAACCACTCAGTACAACTCCACTTTTGCATTCTGGAAAGTTATAATTCTGTAACATTTCTCCAAAGCCTTTGTTGTGGAATTTTTGGTGGTCAATGACCACCAAAAATTGTGGTCTATTGTATTATCTCTTTGGTGTGTAATATCTCCACAAATTTTTTTTGATATTCTTGTTGCATTGAACAATATTTAAACATTGCTTATACTGTACAGGCCTGTTTGGGGAGCGCTGCATTCATTCAGTAGCCAAATCTCTGGTTAGAAACAGTAATAGAAAAAAACACAATCGTCATAGTTGCTTTTCTTTTGCAAAAGGAAATAATTAAGACCAATTTTCTCAAGGTCAGACGGTCATCTGATAAGTTCCTCTGAAGTGATGGGTCAAAGGTCGTGGCTACTGAAAAACGAAATCATGATACAATTCTCCTGTTTTCATAAAATAAGTAGCCTAGGCCTAGTAGCGTACTAAATGATAAGGACCAATTGTTTGATGTAACTAATAACATACTAGGCGTGCTGCAGATAACCGTGGCGCCCTCAAGTCTTGATTATGTTTAAATCGTGGAATCCTAGCAATTGCAAATAATGACATCGAGGTCAGCCGTAGGCTACGCACTTTTCACTTAGTTTTAGTTTTCACAATAGAGCGGTATGCAGTTTAAAACAAATGTATACTTAAAATAACAAATACTTACAGCAGATAGGCTACTGTAAAATTCCCAGACGATGACAACCACGAAGAGAGATCAACCCCGTTGTGTCACTTACCTAAATTCACAAAACTCATAACCATATCGGCATCATTGAGAAAGTTGGTGTCTTGAGATGTAGTCAGTGGGGGGCTTTGGCTCGTGAGAGGGGCTGCGCGGTAATGTGCCACACGAGTGTATCCATGCGGGGAGCTGTGGTATCCTTTACGCGAGTGGCTGTGCTGCTTACTGGCACCGTATACTTTACCAGTGCTTTGCTGAATCGCCTCGTCCTCCTCGATGGACATGGCATTGTACAGGTCCAGCATGAACAGCGGTGCTGAGGATGCCTGCTTTCCAGGGGAAAAGGGCCTTGGACGGTGTGGTAAGCCCAGAATCGATAGAATTTCTCTTTGAATCTCCCTGCGTTCATGGTTACGCAATCTCCTGTAAATAAAACTGGAGTGCACATGGTTGTCACTTAACCCACAATGAGTGCAGTACAGAAAACTCAAGCAGCTCCAGAAAAGTCCCAACACAGCTCGGTTCAATGGCTTCAGTGCTGTCATTTTGACAAATTGTTCACTTTCAGATTAATCTTGTGTAAGATTAAACTACATTGCAATAACATATATTTTGGTCAATGCAGAATTATAAATTGTCCATATTTGCCACGGCCACAAAAAGCGTGTAATAAAAATGAGCTGGGTTTATTATCCACTTAGAGTGTGATGGTGGTCCTCTGTTCCTTCACAAAGCTAGGAGTTGTGCTCATATCTGCCTCGCTGAGTTTCATCCAGTGAAGTCCCCCAAGTTCGTATTTAAGGCGCATTGGTAATGGAATGATGACCTCGTCCCCCACCTTATTCTGAAACAAAACACGTACCTACGCCCATGGCGTCGAAGACTTCCCAATTCTTCATTGAATAACATATGTTGAATGAACTCAGAACAGTAAAATATATAGGCTATGGAATCATGCCTCTACTCGCACTTGTATGGACAATGTGTTGAGGCTAGTTGCCCTCTGAGTCCATCCCACACAAAACTTTGTTTTTGCCTCCACCTCTAGCGGCCGCAATAAAACTTAACTGACTGCAAGATGAATGTGGCGGCTCCAATGTGTAAAAGGAGACACTTGAAATCCGAGACCCGTCTTAACGAGTGAAAGAGTAATGACAGTCTTTTAATCACCTCAAGTTATTGAAGTCTAGTCTAGTTGAGGAAAGGGCTCGACAGTATGCAATATAAATACTGGGTGTCCATAACACGTCAGGTCTTTTTAGATTCTAATGGTTTTTCTTTATTATAACACGAAAAATTGGCAAGACGTACAGGTAGACAATTGATTTGACTGGAGAAACAAACACTGTTGTTACATGTTATCATCTAATAAATACGTGTGTTGAGCGTTACCTGAAATGTAATGCGCAAAGTCACTGTTATCGCAGTCTAAAGTATTAACAGTTATTATATTAAACCTCAGCAAGTGAACTTACTAAATACAGTATAACATTTCACCCTAGTGTAATTCGTTATTGTGCTGAGGCGTTACCCAATAGTGCCATCTCGCGGAAAATAAATGAAAGACTGTCAAAAATACAGAAACTGTCCATCTTACGTGTTTCTTATAAAGAAATTGTATTTGGCTAATGGTTAATTTGTTGTAGTGAAAATGCCGCAAAACAACATAAAAATTACTCGAGACCAGCAGTAAACCTGAAATTGGGAACCACACAAACGGTGTTATTAAGGAAAATATAATTTAAATGTTTTAATTGAAAGTAAAAAAGAGATACAAAACACATAGTTACACAAACTGCATAAAGAATTTCATTGTTACAATACACAGGTACTGTTTCCTATTATTTAGCTTTATAAATAACACAAAATCCTACTACAGTAATAAAACACAGGCCTCAGGCACATAAAGGTAAGTTTCTATTTAATTAAACTTAGCCTAGCCTAACATACCTACTCTGGAACCAATTTCTCATAGACACACATCGACACAGAGAGAGAGAGAGAGAGAGAGAGAGAGAGAGAGAGAGAGAGAGAGAGAGAGAGAGAGAGAGAGAGAGAAAACCCACAAATAATTGAATTATACAAGGTGGATGAAACTATTTGTGTTTTATGGGTAATACATAATGAGCTACATTTTATTAAGATATATTATTAAGAATATTGGGCCTAAAGGCCTTAACCCTCAAACAAATATTTGCAAACACAGGTTGAACAGCTAAGCCATTACATAACAAGAAAAAACTCACAGTTTTATCTGATTTCTGACACAAATTTCAGACATAATCCACTGAAAAGTAATTTAGATTCCATGACTTGTCAAACACGCACTACTGTACCAACAGTGCTGCATGAAATGTTAGAAAGAAGCATGCAGAAAGGCAACACCAGGTGGCAGTATATGGCAGTAAAAGGCTAAATTAGACTTATGGAATCAACTACCATGGGACATCTGATCACTCACATGACAGCAAATGCATTTTAACATAATCAAAATACAAAAACCCCTTTAAAGGCATAATAATACAAAAATGTATAACAGAAAACCTAAGAATCTTAGAAGTGTTTGAGTCAACACTAATGTTAACGGAGGTACTTTTTGCTTCCATGAACGAGAGAAAAAATGAGATCTTCCTGAGTTTGGAAATATTGTACAACTGCTGTCTATTCTACATCAGCTGACTGCATCTAGATGTGTATATTGTGTGCCTGGGATGCCGTTGCTTCAATAATTGGGGCCTTTGCTGAAAGGATCACGCCTCATCCCACCACCATAGCACATAGATGGATGGCAAATGCCCGGGGTTCCAGGAAAGCCAGGGTTACCTATTTTACCCTCAGCGCCATTTAGACCAGGAGTTCCAGGTTTACCAGGGGGACCCGGCTTACTGTACCCTTGGGGACCCATTGGACCTATAAGAGTAATTATTGAACAATCAAGATCTTTGCTTGCATGGTAATATTAAGCACTGAACAGCACCTAGAGCAGCTAGATGGTTATAATGAATGGTCTGTGCACTGTACTGTAAACCCTAACACTTAAATTTACCCAAATATCAAACCCAAATGAAATTAAAATTGAGGGTTAGAGATTTCTACTGGATATGTTTTGATAATATTGAGATCCTATTGTGGAGTGTAGGGGCTTCATTGGTCCACATTTATTTAAAACCCTGTAAGACCGAATTTCGTGGCATTACAGCTTTTTTTTAAAGATCTACAAAATTACATTTACATACAAATACATTTTTATTTTAAGACCACATTTACATAGCCTAGAAAAGTGCTAAAAGCAATGTTGCGCCAGTGGAACATGAGGTCTTACAGGGTTTTAAGTAAGAATGCAAGCAAGAGCCTCTGTAAACAAGGTAATTTACTGTAACTTTAGTTGGTAAATTTGGGCCTCAAATAAGGGGTGAAAATAAATCTCTTTAGTTGTGGATTAAAAAGGCTAAATACAATTTATTTGAAGCCAGGTCATTACCTGGGGGCCCAGGAGATCCTTGGTCCCCAACTTCTGTTCTTCCAGGCACACCCTTCTCTCCTTTAACTCCTGGATCACCTAGACACAAGGAATGTAACATGTCTTTGCAAGGGGGCATCAACAATGTAACATGTGTTTGCAGGGGGCATCAACACAGGTACAGCATCATAACTCTTAGCTCTCTAAGCATCATGGGTCATAGGTTTTATACATGGAGTACTGTCATAGAGTATGCTCAGCTTGTCAATACCTTTCAGTCCATGAATGCCAGGGTGTCCTGGTAATCCAGGGTGGCCTGGCTGTCCACTAGAGCCCGGGAGACCAGGAAAGCCCCTGGAGCCCTGGGGGCCAACTGGGCCCGGTGGACCAGGAGACCCAGGCCTGGTGTGACACGAGGCGCAGCTGCTCTTCTGGTTGCTCGGCAACAGTAAAGTTAGCTCCGCTAGGATAGCACATAGCAAACATGCATGAACAACATTTACATAATACTGTATACAGTACATATACCCTGAAATAGGAAGTAGTCATCAGTATACTATACTCACACTGTAGTATCTCTCTGCAAATTTGACGAATATGCAGATCTGACATCTCAATTCCCTTTGAATGCACAAACAGATTGTATTGGTTTCTTACAATATCAAGAGAATATACTGTATATTCTAACTATACAATATTCTAACTATATAAATATAAGTAACTTTCTGTTACAGGGACTTATCCCCTATACAGACCTGAATGTCCCATTACTCAAGTCAATGGAAAATGTTATTGGTGACGTACAATAAGATGTCCACTTACAGTATAAGACCACAACTGATCCCACATGAATCACGTTGCTCTACATTTAAAGTACAGTATTCTAAAATATTTGCTAGTACAATGAATTAACTAGAAATTAACTAAAAATACATGTTTTGTATACTACTCAAGAAAGAGAAGTCAGAAGTCACGTTATTATTATTGCAAACATTTCTACAAAAGTAACAATAGTAGATTACATTGAAAAGAAAAAGTACCGTATTTTTTGCACTATAGAGCGCACTAGATTATAAGGCGCACTGTCAATGAATGGTCCATTTTCTATCTTTTTTCATATATAAAGCGCACCGGACTATAAAGCGCAATAAGCGGGGGAAAAAAACAGTCAGATAAGTCAGTC
>JAODUG010000007.1:3392126-3403643 GCA_027564795.1 Aphredoderus sayanus
TCTCTCTCTCTCTCTCTCTCTCTCTCTCTCTCTCTCTCTCTCTCTCTCTCTCTCTCTCTCTCTCTCTCTCTCAAACTTTCTCTCTCTGTCTCAGCCCATGGAGGCACAATATGCTAGCCTTTTATTTAGCCTAGGAAACAGATACAATCAATCTGTGGAACATGTACTGTATTCCTTTTAAGGTAAAGGTTTTTGTAAAATGATGCTTAAAAGCAATACAGAATTAGATGTGTCCTATGAATGTTTATATTTGATTGTCTGAAGATGCAACTTACAGGAAGTCCAGGTGGCCCTTTCTGTCCTGGAGGACCAGGGGCACCCATTGGAACGTCCCCATATAGGGGACATACACCAGCACATGTCCTCTTCACCGAGTTGGCGAAGGCAGACATCTGTTCTAGCACCACTCTCTTGCAAACCTCGATCACGTGCTGAGCTGGGAGGGTTGGGCCCTATGTGACAAACCATTACCACAGCCACATCAGTGGACCTGACCCAACTGGGGGACAACAATTGGCTGCCTCAGAAAGGAAACACAATGAATAGTGGACAACCCTCTCCAAAAACACTTTCTACGGCTCATTATGGATTTATAGCCACGCTAAATGAAACCCTTGCTGTGAGTCGTTAGTAACCACAAGCTAACGAGACACCATTTAAAGGTATTCTTGACACCCACATTGTTGACACCCTATGCATTCAGATCATCACTGTACTGTACAGTTACTGCAAATGCTATCAGCTTGCATTATAATTTTAGAGAAATAAACATTTATTTAAGATATTCAGGAAAAGGTTTGTAAAACAATTGTTTTGTCATCAGGTATATGATGATATACTACACACGATTACTATACACGATAATAAATTATAATATTTAGAGACATTTCCCCTTGTAAATGTGATTTACTAGTGAGTCACACATTTATAGGCTCAAAATTAATTCCCACATGTTCAACAAATGTTTAATGTCAAACTTGTTTCCATGTTGCTTACCGGCGGGCCAGGTGGCCCCTGAAAACCATCAAGCCCCCCTTCACCTCGAACCCCCTTTACTCCAGCGGGACCTGCACGTCCAGGCTCACCTGCGGGGCCACGCTTACCTTGGGGCCCTTGGGGACCTTGAGCCCCCCTGTCTCCAACCTGCAGAGGATAGGACATGCTGCACAGTGATGCTGTTACTGTAGGCGTGGGCCATGCGTACGCACTCAATCTGCTGTGTCTGAAACTGCTGTCACAAGACCACTATTGAAGCAGTGTTTTGGAACCACAACAGTTACAGTACACTTCACTCCTATTTAAGGTCTCCTAACATGTTCTTTATGTTGTCAGTTGTGTTGTCTGAAGGGATCGGAAAGGCTCATATTGAAATAACTACGGTATACTGTATACAGTATAGTTACCTACTGTACAGTTTACAGTCTACTGCCTACTGTAGCCTACTCTACAGTATACAGTAGCTACGTCTTACACCTGCATCGAAGTAAGTCAGGTGTAGCATCTTTTCTGAAATGTAAACCAATCATCTACAGTAAATCTGTTCTATTCTCCTTCCAGTCAGATAGATTAAGGTGGGACATGTTAAAAAGAAGTGTAATATCGATTGAAACTGAACTGTTCAGCCTAAAGAGACAATGTTCTGTATCTGCGTATATTATTACACTAGAATGTGTCTACTGTTAATGTATAAGAATCTCTAAAACAAACGAGTCTCACCTTTCCTTTTGGGCCTTTTTCTGCATTTTCTCCCTTTAAAATATACACAATTAATTTAGTATTTAGTAACTTGAAACATAAGCAGCACACAATTATTACAGAGGTAAATGTTTTACTATACTGTACCTGTGCACCTTTAACACCCTGGATACCCTGAATCCCTGTATCTCCCTGTAAATACAAACACAAATAAATACAAACATAAATAACAGTTTAACATATACAGTGGTTTATCAAACATTATGAAATAGAACAGGAAATCAAAGCAATGCAGCAACAGGTGTTAACAGGTGTGTTAGTTGTGAGAAGGTAAATGTACATTCATATTTGCTGATACTGTGTCTAAAAACTATGATAAAATTGTATGGCATTTACTAAAACCAGGAAAGGGTTTTAGTTAACAGGGTCTATTCTCTATTGGTGACACAAGATATTTGTAAATAATACTTATGCAAAATAGAGCTAATTATTATTTTTATGATAAGTTATATGTTTCACTTTAATTTGTATTCCCCCTTTCCCCTTACATAAATATGTCACGTTTATTATCATTTTTGTTTGCACACTATGGCATGTCACTAAAGCGTAAACAGCTCAAAAGAGGCTACTACAGGAAGGCCTTTCCCTGTAATTGCCATACGGTAACCTGTAAACACCAAGAACATATCCTCCGGGGAAGTTTAGCACTCGTTGTGACCTCCTTGTCCAGATGGGAGAGAATAGGATCCACTGAGCTAATATGCCCTGGGAGCAGCTGTTAGAAAATCAAAGAGGGACCCACTAGAGAGCTAAGTGAATTATCCAATTGTTTGTTCCGCATCTTCATGGGAGCTGATATGGCTGTGCTGACAGATGGCTCTGGGTTAGTGAGTCAGTGAGTTATAGGAGAGCCATGGTGACACATGAAGCTACAGTAGGAGGCCACTTGGCCTTGAAATGTAACCTTATGTGTGGAGTACACAGCAGTGTGTCATATTTCTGCATCACTTTATGGGTTAAATAATTTAATTTCACCTTAAATACAGGATTGGGTAATAGAATTATGTAGGTGTCCAAAGTGCATGCATAATGCATTTTTCAGTATTTAGATGGGTTTGAATCGATAACGACCAACATAAAGCGTACACAGACTTTTAACAGTACAGGAGGATACATTACCTTGGGCCCTGGTCTGCCAGGTAAGCCCACATGTCCCTGTGGAGAGATGACATGGTTTAGTAGTTTGAAGAGAATTAACTTATATTTCAAAGAGTTTACATAATTCATCCGGAACACTCACAGAAGGACCTGGTGGGCCAATAAATCCAGGTCTTCCTGGCTTCGCTGCAGAACCCTTGTAACCTCTTGGGCCCTAGAGAAGGAAGCATACATTAAATCTACCTAAGGGGCTAGTTTAGTCTTTTTCTGCACTGTAGTTTTCCTTTAAGATGGCAAACCACTTTACCTACTGTACAGTACACAGTTCCTGAAAATGTATTTTGTGCTCTTCTGTGATTGCAATGTAGTGAATGCCTGAAAACATGACTTACAGCTCGGCCTTGTTGTCCCAGCTCTCCTGGTGGCCCCAGGGCACCTTTTTCTCCCTGTGTACGCATGTCATCCACTTTCATTACATAATCTGACAGAAGACATTATCAGGTTCATTGAATATAATGTTTGATCGGTCACCTTTAATCCAAGCTGACCAGTTTTGCCACCAAGTCCCTGTGGTCCTTGGTAAGCCTGTGTGAAGTGGCAAACAGTTACAGTTAGATTATCCACTAACTTCAATATAATAACTGTATTATACAATACAAGAAATCAACAGTTATATTTAATTTAGAATACTTTACCTCGACACCAGGGTCTCCATCTCTGCCCGACACACCAGGATCCCCAACAATGCCCTAGGGAAATGCCACTGTTAATGTAATACTAATGATAATGATAATGTAATAATAATGTAATTGGCTACATTTACAGCCAATCCTTCCAGAAATGTAACCGCATGCTCCAGTTTGACACTGAAGGGTCTCAGCACCGACTCACCTTGGGTCCAATAGTGCCCACTCGACCCTTAGGCCCTGGAATGCCCTAGTTTTCATAAGATCAAAAGGTGAATGTTACACGATTACATCAGTAACAGACATGTAAGCCAGAGATACGAAGTTATAAGGAATGATTGGGTTCAATTTGGGATACACACCGGCTTCCCCTTCTGTCCAGCAGTTCCTCTATCTCCAGGATCTCCAACAATACCCTGTGAAGGCATTTTAAGTCAACGTTATACTGTAATGTCAATTCTCATCAACTAATGCTTGCATATTATGGTAATAGTGAAACATACAGTGTAATATTTTGTCCTTCCTCCTTTTACAATATCCTAAGCTATCATGGCATTGGAGGCTGTACTTAATCACTCCATCTTGTGATGGTATGGTTCAGGCCCTCGAGGCTTAGCCGAAATCCAACCACATGTACTAATGTTGTTTATGGAGACAGCACATATGCCAAATGCCTAGTTCTATCCCCCAGAACACCACATTAAACATGATTTATTTGCTCTGTCAATAAATGAGGGGATTTTAAACAGGCGGTGTATTAAGTGCGCATTACCAGCATGTATGCGTGTAACAAAGGCAAGGGTTTAACAGACATGGTAGTGTATGTCCACAACGCACCTGCTTGCCTCTTGGGCCTGGACGCCCTCCTTTACCGTGAGCTCCTTCTTCTCCCTGTAAACACAGCCATGATGACAACCACATCACAGTGCACTAGCAGCTCAATTACCACTATAAATCTAATTATATTAGTGAAATACCTTCACTCCCTGGAATCCAGGAATGCCTTCATATCCCCTTTCACCTTGAGCGCCCTTCAAGCAGACCATAAATGTCAGAAACACAGTAATAAACATTATAATTGTGTTTTCCCGAGTGTCCAAAAGGGGATAACTTACCACTTCTCCCAGCTTTCCAGTCTCTCCAATTCCTCCAGGGGGTCCACGAATTCCCTTTGTTCATGTCATAATATCCAGATATAAATATCCATAGTCATCCACTTGGTAAATACTGGCTATCTACACTTAATATAATGGAACAATTACCTTGTGGCCCAAGGCCCCCTTTAACCCCTTGAGTCCCTTTGGGCCTCTGTCCCCCTGTCAACACAGCATTCATCAATACATACAGTGTGCGGAGCAAGGCTTTAGTGAAGTAGCCACAATGTGTTTTGGATAATTTACCACTTGGCCCCACAGTCCTCTCATCCCCTTCTCGCCTTTTATTCCTTCCTCACCCTAAAAACAAGGGATGTTTTATTAATCTGTTATCATGAAGAGGATATTCCATATGAACCGGAAGAGACAGATCTCACCTTTGGGCCTGGCTCCCCAGTGTGGCCATAGTCACCGGTGTTTCCCATAATCCCCTGCAAGACACATTGTGAGGAGGCTTGTTACACAATTAAATAAAGATTTCTACTTATTCCAATTCAAATATACAGTACATACATGTACAGTATAGTATGTATGTGGAGCACATACAGCAATAAATTAAATTGCATAGCTCTCGCCATAATTAAAATATACATTTTTTTTTTTGGAGACCACAGGCAGGAAAAATAGGAACAGGTTTTGTGTTTGCACACATGCTGATTTTCACAATAACCCAGAGAACAGTTGCTTGCCAGTTGGCAGTGTTTTGTACTGAGTCAACAAACAGTATGAAACATGTCCAAAATGCCTCTACAGTATGTTGCCAGTTTATTTAACCATCTCACCTACGACTGCTTAACGCAAAGTCAGCTGGAAAGTGGCTAACCTCAGAGATGGCCGACAGTATGGCGAGAGGCATGACCGTGAACTTTACGACATTTCTAAGGAAGTATGGGTCCAATGAGCCAAGGACCACCCACCACCTGAGAGGGGCAGTTTCAGTGATTTCGAGCTGATTTCAGCCTCACATGCTAGTGTTGGTGGGTTGAGGCATGTTGGTTGTATTGGTGATTGATGGGACAGAAGACAGATGTTTTATCCCATATGAGCAAGATCTACAATTCTGTGTAATATGTGTACTGTATGTGGCACGCATGCTTCTGGAATAGTACTCTGTCTATTCCAGCTAAATGTTGCGCCATCATGGGTAAAACAATCCTATACTTTAACATGCAAACACATGCCGTAAATGTTGAGGCAGCATGAGATCTACTCGAACAGAATCTCACTTCATCGCATCAGAGTAACGTTTATAAAGCGAAAATAATCAGAATTTTGCCACATCTGTCAGCCTCAAAATAATATTTAGGTTTATTCATATATAGAAATGCAAATGTACTGTACATGTGAAACTAGGTATATCAGTCAGACTAAATACATTGTCGCTATACTGGTCTTTATGTGATGCAGATATTTTCTTTATGCATATAATATTTGTACAACAACATATCGAAAGTTATGACTACACTTGTGTGATTCAGTACATTTGGCTCAGTGTTTACAAATGGAAAAACATCAAAGGTCCTATGATCCTTTTTCATTTTGATCCAAGTCTTAAGGTCCAAACCAGGGGTTGCACTGAAAGAAGTAAATGGTTCTTTCAGATCTCAAAAACAAATTTATTATCACATCCGCAGTGCTTCATGTTGTCGTTGGCTCGTCCACAAATCTGTCGCAAAAGGGAGATGAGATTTTTTTTACGTATGAGGAGCTCCTGTGTTTACAATCGCTAAGCGCTCTTGTTCCAGATCTGTTTCCATCCTGCTACCATTGCCTTTTTCCACAGCTTCACGGTGAAGGAGCTTTTTATCATTTAATTTGTTCAAGCTTTAGCGGTGCAAGGGGTTTGATGGTTCTACAAACCAGTGGTGTGTGGATCGAGACCATTTTTGATTGATTGAGTCACAGGATAAAAATAAAAATAAAAATGTAATCCAGTTTTACGCATATTATCTGTTTAATATAATAATGTATTCTGTACATTTTAAGAAAAAGGAAAAGGAAGTAGTCATAATTCACAAGCTGACGCACCTGTTTTTGGGGTGCATGGCTCAAAAAGAGTTAAACGTGTATAGTAAGGTCAGTCAATGACTTTAACACGGTGGGGGAAAAGGTCGATGTTTGCCCTCGTTAAACACAATTCAGCTTTACACTGTTGTGAGAGGTTTATTGCCAATACACTCACCCAGTTCCCTGGTCTTCCCAGATCTCCTGGGTTTCCCGGGCGACCTCTATGACCCTGCAAATGAATTAAAAATATGTTTACACGTGTTTCAGCTGTTACTTAGGAAGCAGCCATCCAATCGTTGCTGTCAGGTGGGTTACATTCACCTTTGGTCCAGGGGGACCCTGAACCCCAGGTTGTCCGTGCATACATTTGCAGGTGGCCCCTCCAGCTGTTAAGCCTCTCTCAGCATAGCCACCACACTGACATAGAGACAGCCGGATAACATTATAATGATACACACATCTCTTGGCGGGGGGTTGAATGACAGCTGACTCACCACACTGGAGAGCTCACAGCAGCCCTCTGAATATGCCTGCTCTGGGTCACAGGACACCTCCATCTGCTGAAGGTCCACCTGAGAAGACCAGAGGAATGAGACATATTGTATTAAAGGTACACTCCTCAATAGCAATACACTACACAATACAATAGACACAATAACATATGAACGTTGCACATTATGATGCTACTGTACAGTATGTGAGAACCTACAGACACCGAGCGGTCTCCAGCCGCACGTTTGACGATGGAGGTGTATCCCTGGCGGACGACCGGCCTGGGCTGGTCGATAGGCTCCACACTGACCTCCTGACAGTCCACCAGCAGCCTCACCCTGCTGCCCTTGACACTCAGCGCCAGCTTGTGCCACTGCCCGTCCAACAGCTTCTCCACACCGCGGAAGGTCCTCAGCATCTGGGTCCCGCTGGCACCGGTGTAGAAGAAGTCCAGAGAGCGCGCGTCGGCCTGGAAACGCAGTCCCACCTGTTCCCGCCCCTCGGGGTCGCTGACCTGCCACAGGTCCCAGGACCGCTTGGCGGTGTCCTTGGCGACCTTGAAGGTGGCGATGATGGCGTAGTCGGAGGGCAGGCCGTCTGGGTACACGTCACTGTGGCAGGGAGAGCACAGCGCTGGAGGCCCACATGGATGTGTAGCGCAGACAATACACTACACACCTTATAGGTGGGTTTAATGCTTTACTTTGATTTGTCATTTGTTGTTGCTGTCATCTGCTGTACAGTAGTAACACAGTGATTCATTTCAAATGTACTGCTTTAGTATTTATTTCATTGATTTATTTTATACTGGTCCTGGTGTTTAAATGTTTAAATCTGAATTATTTAAGATGATAAATGACATTAATTATTGGTATAAAGTAATTAAAAAATAATTACTTATTCATTAGTAGAAGGAGTAGTACTGTAGTTGTGCAGTACGACTGTTTAGTTTTAAATAAATAGTAACACAAAAACAAATGCATTGCATGAAACTGTAGCTCCCTGGTGGCTCTTTATATCAGTAATAGGGCCAGAAATGGATTTATAAATACCCACAACATTATGATGATCATCAAACCTCTGTGATCTGTGTATCCAGGGAGCAATCCATTAAGACAGTGATTAAACACTCTCCCAATCCACTTGATTCAGCTCAGTGCTGATGTCAAGAAACGCAATATCACAATTCTGTGAGCTGCACAGTGTATATCATTTTCCCGTTAGTGTGGTTTCACCATTTTGCCTTACCAGCCTCAATTAGTAAACAGTACCTCATGGTCTTCTGTAGATGGATGGAGGGGTTGACACGGTAGGCCACGGCTTCAGGTTCAGACCCTTCTACCCTCATCACACCTCTAGAGTCAGGCACATGGAACTCCTCCAGCAGATCAAAGCCTCACAACAAAAACACAGTCAGTGGTAAGAATAATTTACCAGGCTATCTGTTCAGTTTCATGTGCATTGGCCAAGGCTTATGTCAACCGTGTGTGTGTTTATGAAAAGACATTAGGCTATATTCACTTTCATATAATACTTTTAACATCAGGGCTGTGTATATTTTATTCGAACTATTATTGAAGGAGTATAGATCAGTTCAACGGTGTATTTTAATTACATAAAGGTAAGATACTTTTACGATGGTATCGGGTTGATAGTTTTATGTGGGGAGTGGGATGCAAGCAGCATTAATCTTGCGGCAGAACTGTGTGAACAGTGACATCTAGTGGTCATTATGTGGTATGACACTGATAATATTGCAGCACAGTAGGAGTAATCGTATATGACATAACCATAGCGTATATTGCAATGTATACTCAATGTGAGGATGACTATAAAATACAATACTATGATGCAATATTATCACGTTTGACACTAAGGGTGAAAAACATTATACTTACTTGGTAGTGTTTGGCATTGGGCCAAACTCAAGATGGCAAAGAGCACTGTGAACACCAGCATATCTGTACACGCTGGCATTTTCATAAATTTGATCAGGGTTTATATGTGCCTGCAAAAAAAATAATTTAAACTGATTACATTGTGCTTGAGAGTTCATGTAGCCTATACGTTTTACAGACAGAAGTGGAACTTATTTAATTTTCCCTGGAAGCAAACAATACCTAAAGTAATTTCTTCTGTAAAGGATCAGGAAAAAACCCATAAGAAATGGTTTGATCATTTTCTTTTAAATATAATAGGTTAGACATATTATGAAAGCCTGTAAGGGCCTTTATCAAAGTCATAAATGCATAACCCTTCTTACATTTGACTCAGATATAAAATATAATGAAATGAATATTATAGTTTTTAATGTTGATAACCCATTATAAGTATATTAGAAAAAAACATTATTAAATGTATAAAAAGGTTACATTATATTTACAGGCTTTCATAATAAACACACAGCTGATAAAACTGTAAGGCTTTGTTTTAGCTGCCACAAGGTGGTAATACAAATACACAACTATTATGGTCTCATATATTTCTGTCGCATCAGAGAACTTTATAATGAGGATACTCACATGCTAATGAAAAGTGTGTGCCAAAGTAATTTCCACTGGACCCTTTACAGCTCCTGGAGAGAAGATATATCCCTTTCTAAAGTGCCATGGCTGGGCCAGCTGTTTGAGGTGAACAGGAGAACCGTTGAAGCAAGAAGGTCTCAGAAGAGAGGTGAGAACCTGACCCCTGTGCTCCACTCCACCTTTGGTCCCCAGGGGATCTGCTCGCACCCACAGACCAATGGCATCAAGGTCCTGTAAGCCTGAATACGGCAGGAATGGGCTTTGACGTGGCAGGTGTATCAGGGCGTCCACCCAATAACAGAACAGGCCTAAGGATATTCAGAGTTGCTCAAATGTATTTGCTAGATCTGCAACATAGGTTTATGCTGTAGATGTCATGTAAGCAGCCCTAATATAGAAATCCTTTGCACAAATCTGTATACACAGTTCATATTGATGTACATATCCTTGATATAGTTAGAACACTAGATTATGCATGCTATTGTGTAATAATCTAGAATTAATTAATAAAGCAGGGTAATGTACTGTAGTCTGTACCAAGAAAGTTGTTCCACTGTGTTCAGCTTCCCACTGAGAAAAAGATGCAGTATGTCACAGTTAGGCAACAGCTGCTGTGTCAATATTCAACCCTTCAGTGGAGAAGGCCTAGAATGTACAATGCGGCCTGCAAGCAGGTTAAAGGCAATTTAACTGATTCCTGAATAACTTGAATATATCCTGCTCTGTGATGAGAACTTAAACGTTTTTTATTATTAAATTCAAAATTCATTAACTATTCTAGCATAGATAATGGCTGGCTTCCATTGTACATTTGCCATATTCACTGGTAATGACATAAGATTAGAATAGGTCTGCCAATATGGCAGTAAATCAGTGTATTTCAAATCAAATTGATTGATTTATGGTATCGGATGGAATTGGGGATTAGCACATGCACAAGCATACAGGAAATGACACACAAACTAATGCTCTGGTCAATATCATTATACCTTGGTAGCTTTAGGCAAGCAGTTTTATTACAAATATGTTACAGTAATCATTTCAGCTCTACCGAAATAACCCATACACTGACATGGACGCACTAGAGAATGTCTAAGGAGTGTCGCTTCGTGGTTTATGCACAACATTGCTGTGAAGGGATTAAACAAAACCAGTAGTGTCTGCTGAGGAATAAAACGGTCCTTAAAAGCTTAATATTTACGAGAGTTCAGCATGAAGTTTCCTTCAATAGTGTTTTTTTTCTGCAGTATTATGTTTTTCCATTGTATATTGTATTGCCCTTTAAATGCATGTTGGCAGTATACTGTATCATAACGCTTTAAATAGATAGATAATAGCAGTGCCCCACGTGGTACCATGAGGCACCATCTATCCACACATCAGCATATATAAATTACATTCAGTAACTCAGTGCAATCCTGCATGTCGTACAAATGTTAGTTTACCATACAATGTTGTCTTCCAAAGTTGGCTCTTTTCTGTTTTCAAACCGCTACAGGTTTTTGCATTAATAAAATAAAACAATAAAAACAATTTGACATTATTCACAAAAATAAAATACATTAAGACAAATACACAAAGCCATTGACATTCCATTCGCACATACAATTAACCCACATTGCCTTGACAGAATAATTTACATCTTCGCCACAGTTTTAAATAACACTCAACACATTTGCAGTCTGTATGCTTAAATATATGTCCAGTGTCCATTAGGGGCTCCAGGGGTCGTTTCAAGGCCACTGACTATCGTCTAGATCTCTTGGCCAGTTTGCTAACGGGCGTGGATCTCCTCTGAGG
>JAODUG010000007.1:3412194-3426484 GCA_027564795.1 Aphredoderus sayanus
CTTGTTGTGCCAGCAGTGCACATCATATGTCTGTGTAAGCAGTAGAATTAGGTTTAGCGCCTTCTATCTGCCACAAAAAGCTAGTGATTTGGGTCATTCTGACCCAGAGGACATCACCAGGGTTAAAACGAAACAGTCTCATAGAAACATGTCATGTAACTTATGTGATCGCCACTTCGTACAGTACCTGGTGCTCTGCTATAAGACATTTGACCTCCTCTATCTCCTGCGGTAGTATCTCTTTGTCCTTGTCATTGAGGTTGGTCTCGGCCCACTGCAGCCAGTTAAGGAGGCCCTCCAGTAGCTCCTGAGTGGCCAACAGCTCGCTAAGAGCTGCCGCCAAGCGCTGCTGATGCTGCCTGGCCCAGGCTTGAACCTGGGCAAAAAAACAACAACAAAACAAATCCCACAAGCTATTTAGATCCCTGTTCAGTGATAAGGTGCACATTTGTGGACTTGAGCGCACAGCTATCTCAGTTTATTAGCCAACATTTGTCCGTTTTTCATGTCAGTTGCTGTTGTTCAGATGTGCAGCTGTGAGCTGACCTCCTCAAACCTGGCCTTGATGATAGTATTCCAGTGTTTGATGGTAGTGATAGAGTCTGGATGGCAGATGGTTAAGATTGCCTCTCCCATACTGGTCGCCTTGGTCAGAGCCAATCTCTTCTCCTCCAGCTTCCTCATGAACTCCTTTTAGGAGTGCACACAGATAACAGTTAACAAGTCACATATGCCAGTGGAACAACAGATGAAAATAGAATCATCTCTCATGAAGTTGCTCGTTTTAATATTAGACAATGGAAAAGTGTTCTTAAGCAGATTAGATCATGGCTTAATGTAATTTAGATTTTGGCAATTGCACAGTATGTCAGAGTGAACCAAGTTATTATGTTTATGCTGACCAATCACGTTACTTCATCAGAAAAGAATACCAGGATATGTCAGCGCCGGATTAAAAACACGGTGCTCATACTATGAAATTTAAGTAGAAATGCTGTTTTTGTAAGTGAGCAAGACGAAAATAGCCAGTTAGCCTGCCTTGTGTTGCTCTATCAGTGCACGGAGGGCCTCTTCGTCATCGGGCAGGCTGCCATGGAAACGCAAGCTCTGCTCTGCCTCAGCCAGCCATTCTAACAGGATATGAACTGTAGAATGAAACTCCTCTGCCTGAAACCAGAAGACAGAGACCAGCAAGGCTCATTAAATGTTTGTGTCTGGAAGTAAAACAAGAATTACAAAAACATAATGGTTTTGGTTGAGACAATGGATCTTACTCCTCCATCCTACAGAGCTCCTACAGGAGGCTTTCCCTCTACATGAAGGGTCAGGCTGTAAGCTTTACGCATTCGAGAGATTTATGTTTAAGATGCTTTTAGCTTTCTTCAGCACCTTTACAGTTTATATTCTAAAATACACTTCAATCTTAGTCTGGCATCAGATCAGTACAGTACATCCACTAATACAGACATAATCACCTGACAGAGGCCCTGCTCCAGCCGGGCTTGCTTGGACACTGAGAGGGTGCAGACCGTCTCCCAGCGGGTGCTGAGCTCCTGCATCTGAGCTTTCACCCAGGAGGAGTCGTCGTGGGTGCTCTCGATCAGCTCCTTCGCTGAGCGCTTCAGGGCCTGAACGCTCCCCGTCCTCTTTCCCAGCTCCTTCTGGAACACCTTCACGTTGTACATGAATAATACTGTATGTCAGCAGTGTTTTGCCTCCCATTATAACAACATCTCATAGTTGAGAAGGAACTACTTTCAGAAAAATCAAACCTGTGTCCAGTCATGTTCCCCGTAACACATACACACGCATTGCGTATGTGTTACAGGGCCCCATCTATAGACATTAGCCCCTAAACCAACAAATCCACCATTCCCTTTTAAAAAGAAGATCATTTGCAAAATATAGCCTATTCACTGGTCAACTGCAGTACTACTACAGTACTTCGGTGTAGGATGGTCTAGTGGTCTGGGTGTGGAAGGTTGTTGGTTCAAGCCCCGGAGTAGCTGGACTACCTGCAAGCATCCTTGGGCAAGATGTCTAACCCCAATTGCTCCCAGTTGTTAGGTGCTCCTTGCATGGCTTGCATCGCCATCGGTTTGTGACACTACTGACAAATGTACTACATGTAAGTCGCTTTGGATAAAAGCGTCTGCCAAATGCCGTAAATGTAAATGTAAATGTACTACTAATGAAACCTACTAATGAAACCTGCCAGGAGCTGTTGTAGCAGCCCAATCAGTGTGTGGGTATGACCTACTGTACCTTGTGGTTGTCAATCAGGTTAAGAACCAGGTCTATGTCTCCATGCACTGGCTGGTCCTCAGCCAGCTGAGGTTCCACTTTATACAGCCAGTCAATGAGTGCCTGCAGGGCATCTGTGAACTGGCCAGAGAACAGCAGGGCCTCCTCCAGTTTGTTTTGTCTGCAGGAGAGCACACAGTGTGGACACAGCTTAAATGTACACTCCTCTGTTGCATTCGAGCTCCCGGATGCCTCCTTGTGTCCCCAGGGGCGCCAGCATTCAGCCCCAGGTCACAGTATATTTTGAAACACAACTTTAAATGAAAGGGCGTATGTATGCTAAGAGAAGGCAATAGGCGGTTACTAGCCGAGGAGCTTTGTAGGCATGAGTGGGCAAGATACTGTGTATCCTTACCTTTCAACTGACTTGCCACAAACAGTGTCCCATTTGTCCCGCAGTTCACTGAGCATGTCATCCAGCTTCTGGGTATCGTCCCGTAGGGACGTCTTGTCTTTCAGGGCACGCCCAGTACGGGCGGTGGTGTCATACACCGCGTGCTTGCTGCCCAGAGCTTTCTGGAACTCCTGCATTTGTTCATATGAAGATACATTACCACAATGTTGTTCCTTCTATCACATTCCACATGTGAGGCGTACTTTAACATTGGGCAGCTACGTCGTAGACGCAGCCATATTTTAAAAACACACAAGCTGAGCCAATCTCTCTCTCAATTAATCAACGGGGAGTATTTCAGCTACATAATTTACACTGATGCAAAAGCTCTTCACTGGGATCTGAACATCATCTTACTGTAGATTTCCTCTCAGGGGATTAGTGTTTTACTGTTGGCATGTCAGAAAGAATCCTAATCTGTACACTGTACTGTAACTGTGGTAACGGAAACAAGAAAAAGGGGGTCAAAACTGAAGCGCCATTCCCCCAAGGGATTAAAGGTATCATCTATAAGCAGGGACAGTCCTCATACATTTGGTTTATCTATGGATTATTATAGGATTAGTACAATCTGCTCACACTACAGAAAAAAACACTGTTAAATTCACTAATGCAATCTTTATACTATGAATCCTATACTGGATACTGTATTTTGCTGTTAAAATCTCTGGTGTTCAAGTAATTTGCGAGTGTCTGTTTGAGAGACAGATTAATTGTTTTAATGCTGCAGATGTTTTGGAGCAAATAAATCCAATTGTTTGTAATAACAATACAAATTGTATTCCCAGTGGAGAGAGAAGTAGAGATGGCCTCACCTTGTGCTGGGCCAGCTGCAGCTTGATCTTGTCAGGATCATTTGCTATTTCCACCTCTGAGTCCAAAGTCTTTTCAGAATCATCCAACCAGTCCATCAGCTTATTCCAGGTTTCATGGAACTGAAGGACAACAAGAAAATAAACACAGGTTTCTAAACGGTATGATTTCACTTAATTTAGGGCCAGGAAATAGGATTTACCCAGTAGCAAACAAAGCTTTAATAGCCTAGAGACAGAACATCTAACACAGGGTTATTGTAACCTGATAACAGCTTTCCAAGAATAATAAAGATGGTGGAAAGTATCCTAAAGACCATAACCATGCCGTACCTGTTTGGCCCTCTTCCGGGCATCGTCCAGCAGACGTCCCCGCTCCACGGAGCGCTGGACTAGCTTCTCCCAGCGGCCTTGTACGCTGAGGAGCAGGTTCTTGATCAAAACCACATCCTGTTTCTGGCTGAAGTACTTTAGGTGTGTGCCTGTCTTGTCCAGCTCAATAATATGCTCCCGGTGAGAGTTCACCTCAGTTACAAACACCTGCACAGACATGGGTATGATGTCACAGAGATCATTTTTCCTTGACAACAATATTCACTTGTCATTCTTAATTTGTAGATGACTAATCAAATCTGATATTGAGCAAATCATAAATACCCCATATTTAGATTAAAAGAAATATTGTACTATTGTCACATTTCCAATACAGATGTTTAATTTGACTGAATTCCTGATGAAATCACAGAACATTTTATTTTAGGATAATCAAGAGGTACATGGGTAATGTTCCTGTCTGTGAACCACTCTTACAATCCAAAATTAAATACAATTCCTCTGCAGCCAAAAATGTACATAATTAAAATAGAGAGTTAAAATATTCCAGGGCTGGTCTGTGCACATTAGGGATGCCACGGTTTGAAATTAGATAGCACGGTTAATACGGATAACGTTAGGCTGTTAGCTATCTTTCTCATATCATACAGTGACAGGTGGCTATCTCGTAGATGATGAAACAAATAACGTGTTAGCTTTTGGTGTACCTCTCATAATGGTTAACCATTTCCTTCACTACACCTGCAGCATTATTTCGGAATCCAAAATGGTCCCATTACCTTATGCTCGTCAATTTGAAAAAGGATGGTATCCAGTATAAGGGAGGCAGGTGAAACCATGGTGAGTGTCTGCTCAGCTTGGGTTAGCCAGTTGATGAAGTCCTGCAGTGAGTTGTGGAAGTCTGTGGCCAGAGTCAAGGCCTCTTCTAGCTTCCCCTACAGAGGAGAGGACAGAGTGTAAATTAGGTAATTTAGCATTAAGCATAAGTAATTGTAATACATAAATAGTTACTCCACCCCCCAAATTTGTACCTTATTTTTGTGATTTCCCCCAGCCTAACATGACATTACGGAGAACATACTGTTAGGTTGCTACAACACAAGGAACAGTACTGGTAATAACCTCTATATAAACAGAGGGAGTTGGGTCTCCCAAGAGGCTGGTTGTCAGTTACAAATGGAATAATGTGGTTTTAATTTAATTTAACAATCTATTAGTGGCTGCACCATTAAATAACATCCGCATGCTACAGCCTGAATGACAAAAGTTCAAGACCAATAGGAACCTTCATCGCATTACAGCAAATATTGACTTGCGTGGCATTACGCACATAACAAGATTAATGGGTTTTATTTCCTTTGCATGATGTCATCAGTCATGTAGGTTCTAAACCACTATGTGAAGTGCTGTACAGTAACTGCAACCTGTTGGTCGGTTGGTTATGTTGGTCAGTACACTGTCATGCTCACTGAAAACAGTGCTCGGTCCTGCCTGAAACCTGTGATTGGCTCACTGGCTGTAAAAGTAGGTGAGCAGCCTCAATGCACAGCAAAAAGTTTAATCAAAATTAGTATTTCAGGAAAGTACACCAAGCCTCTGATCTTTCTCACTTAAGGCAAGTCTCGACAGCAGAGATCGCCAGAACTCTAAAACTGAATTGTAATACTAAATCGATTTTAGCATTATAAAAAATGCCTTTGGCGTGTGTGGATTAACTTTAATCAACAGTTACTGACAAGACCTTTTTTCAGAGGAAATAGAAGTACTTGATCTTTGGTTTGGAAAAAAAGATGATTGATCTTTGGTTTGGAATTCAGCTCCCGTTTTTCCTTTATACACACAGGTTCAATTTGTTATCTGTTCACTAGCAACATATAATGTAGAACAAGAAGGATGCTGTTAAAGGCTGACTCAGCGAGTCACCTTCTGTGATCTAGTGTGAAACCACATCCTTTGTGCCCTTGGCAGCCCTCCCCACTTTACACCATATATTCCCGGCAATGAGATTAGAGGGTTACGAATACCCACACATTTACTGAGTACACATGACTGATCTCTCATCTCAGGAGCTTATGAATCATTACGCTGGGAGCAATGATATCCCAAAGGGTCTTCCTACCTTTCTCTCCGCCACCTTGGCCTGCACACTCTCCCATTTCTCCTCTAGGTTGGTGAGGTCCTGCTCTGTGTTGTAGTCCGGAGCCCCTAGGTTCAGGCTGTGCAGCTGTTGACCTTTGCTCCTCAGCATGTGATACAGCTCCTCCTTCGCCTTGAAGGCGGAACACAGCTCCTGCAAGAACACATTACGTGACATGACATCATCTTTACCATACTTATTATCTTCTGTAGTAGCTGAATCATGAGAATACTAAATACAGTAGAAAACATCTTCTGCCACCAACTGCCAATTTTTGTCTATGATTTTCCCCTTTCTACTCTAATATCTAATTTTTTCAATGTTTTTAGTGAAATCATAGCATAAAATCCAATATTGGTCAAAACATTTTCTCAGAATTAATTTAGGCTTTAAAAGGCCCTTTTCCCCACAGAAATAAAATATACTAAAATGGAAAATTCCGTATTTGATAAATAAAAAATTTAAAAAAATGGTCAAAGCTCTAATTTCTTGGGTGTGGGAGTGTCTGGGGGACCATATCAACATAAAGGACAAAGGGGAAAAACATTCCAGCATTCATTATGGAAATAACATAGCTGAATCAATTTGTAACACTTTTACGGGCTGCGATCCAATAACAGGGGAATGTAGTTCGTTTTGCAGTGTCATTTGATTTTCACACATACTAGGCCCCTTACAATCCTGCCATCTGTATGCAGCCTTTTATATAGTTAAATACATACCAGATGGGCATTAAGCTGCTCCCGAGCCGTGTCTGGTAAACCTCCCACAGCCTTTGATGCCAACAGCTGACGTTCTGTGTCTTTCAGCCATTGTTGCATATCTTCTATCTCGCCATGGAAACCCTGAGCCTGCAACACAATACAACCTGAGTCACCCACTGACAGGGTCTAAGTCTGGGAGATGAAGATGTTTTCAGAGTTATTGATTCATGTTATGACCAGAAATGTTAAAAGGAGAACCTCTGGTATAAATAATGATACTATGACTTTAACTTCTTGGGTTTTGGTCAGTACTACAGTACTAAGTGACCTTTGTACAGAACCCTTATTCTCATCCCAAACTCTAGCTGTCCTAGAACATTTTGAAAGATCATTTTCTTTTAAAGGATTTGCATATTACATTCCTCGTGTCCCCCTCACACCAAAACAATGTCAGTGTTATGAATAATAGCACCAGGGGCTCAGGATAGAATGAGAGGGGGGCAGAAAAGAATGTTGGGCTTTCACAACACAGGTTACAGAGAGAGTCAAACACAGCCTCTTGATTAGATATGAAATCCTGCTAAATCCTCCCACATACTGTAATTAAGCATAAGACTTGAGGCCTATATCGAACAAAAAGAATATTCAAACTTGTGTACAAATATACCTGGAGCAGAGCGCTTTCCAGTAGCTGTTTTCTCTGCTCTGTCTTCTCCAAAATGGCTGCCCAGCGCTGATTGAGATTCTCCAGTTTGCTCTGCAGACCGCTGGCTTCCTCTCCAGCGCTGGATTCCACCAGTTCGTGGCCGGCCTTGTTCACTGCTTCCACTGTCGTCTTGTGAGCAAAAACGTCGTTCTGGAGAACCTGCAGATAATGCAGACAGAAAATATGGGCAATCAGGTGGATTACAAACGCACATGGAAAAGCTAAACTTAAATTAAAAGGACTATCACACCTGTGTTTAACTGGTTTCTCACATAAGATTCCCACACTAAAGTGAGACAATGGGTGCTATACCAGTGCTGCTACCATACTGTATACTATATGCATGCAATTGTACACACTCAGTCATTGCAGGGACACAATATAAAAGCCCTGACATACATGGTGCTTGGCCAGCTCTATCTCGATGGCTTTGGGGTCTCCTCCGGCCTTCCTCTGCTCACTGAGGAGGTCCTCTGTGTTGGTCATCCACGCGAGCAGATCGGCCAGTGCATGCTGGAACTGACCCAGGGCCAGCAGGCCGGCTTCCAGTTTGTGCTGGAGTAATAAAGGCAGATCAAAAATAATACGTGGTGGAACTACAATGTACTTGACATGTACGAAACCCCAGCGAAGTGGCTGACAGTCATTCTGAGGGCAAATTTACATAATGTCTCTCTCTCTCTCTCCCTCTCTGACCTGCCGGTTGATGATCTTGTCGTCCAGGGTGCCCCACAGCATCTTGAGCTCAGACATGGGCTCCTGGATGGCACAGCGGTCTGCCTCCTCCACCACCTTCTTCAGCAGGAGGCCTGCCTGGTGACTCAGACGCTCCATCTCTATCTGCAGCTGGTACGCCTCTCCTTTGAACTCCTGACCACACACACACACACACACACACACACACACACGCATTTCAACTGACTGGCTGTGTCTTCAGTGAGTGTGTGTGTGTGTGTGTGTGTGTGTGTGTGTGTGGTGGTGGGGGGGTGGAATTGCACATCAAAGCAAAAGGTGTCATGTCTCTGGGTGCAGTCTGCGGGTGCAGCTATTTTATAGGGATATTACACAGTCTGTGGGTGCAGCTCACATACAGTATGTGCTCAGGGCACACACAGCTGGGAATTCTCACCTGCCGTAATAGTGGCTATGTCAGTGAAATTAATTCCATGAACACCAGTCAGATCAAAAGGTGTATCACAGAATGTTTACATTCACTTTACAGTTAAATGTAGGCTGTGTTGCGCCTACAGTATATGGAATGACAGACAATGGTTTACCTTAAGTTCCACAATCTGTTGTTTGACAGTTTCCAGGTCCGTGCCTACGGGTGACATTGAATCCAGTTTGCTCTCCAGTATATCTACCCAGTCAAACATACCCTGTGTGGAGAACGGTGCAAACTATTGTTACTGGGAGAACTCAGTAGCAGGTGTACAGGGAGTAATATTTCATAATATCATATACTTGCTCTACCAACTCCTCTGTTGTTCATTGAAAACGGTTGACATCGTAAACGCATGCATTGTGACAATGAAAAAACCCTGAAGACTGTGAATAGGATCCTTTCTAACTGCTGTGTGTAACTGTGTGCTGGGGCGCTGTTCATTTCATTCCATTAAAATGTTTTATTAGACAAGCAGAAGTTGGACCCAAACATAGCAGTTCACTGCAGCTGATGTTTACAGTTTTGAAATGAATACACATAGCTCATAAAATGTAGTGAAAATTCTATTTACTACCATGTAAACCTGACTATAAACAGTGTTTGTGTATCTGTATCTGTTGCTTTACAAGCTTATTATACCATTAAATGTACAATAAATGACACGTGAAAACCCCAATTATACATACCACTTACTGGGGGATCTGAAGTAAATAAAAACACGCATACCACAAATGAGATTTTTTAATGTGTTTCTCCTTAAAAGCAATTCTAAATAAAATCACAGAAAGTCTCGTACAGTAGGCAAAAGATAAAAGGTAATCCTTATTCTTCTGTCTCTATCCAATCTAATCCTTTTCTTTCCTGCCCTGAATTTTACACCTTTCTGTTAGAAATATTCTGAGGTTTGAATGATATATTAATAGGTAATTATGTTGTAAAATGTTGAACTGAGTTAGCCCTGATGATATGCTGCTGTCATTATTCGAACAGAACGTTGTTTGCATACGATAAATGCTATGACCTATTCAGCTGTTGACAAATGTAAGTAGTTATGGATAAATGCTGCTACAGGCTATAACTGTAAATGTAAACTGAGTACCTGTAGGCCATCCTGAAACTGTACAGCCGCCTGCATGGCCTCTTCCAGTCGTTCCACCCTCTCCTTCCATGTCTTATTCAGGGTCTCCCATGCTGTGTTGACCTGGAAAAACAATACCCAACGAAAGACATACTTTATGACTCCCATCATAGTGTAACTATTTGTGCTACATGCATGCAATTCCTTAAATAGGACTATTTCAATGATAGCTACATTTAATTTAATTTTAATAATTAAGTGGGAACCATCAAGGCAGAGTAAAGAAGCTAATGCAGAATTGTTTGAGATACAGTACAGCTAATGACCACCAGGCATTTGCTTCAGAAAATAAAATAAATGAAAGACAATTAAAAAGATATTCTATTATTATTATCCAATTTATTATCTGTAGAAATACAAAGTCAGTATTTTAAATTTCTCAAGGGCTAATCTCTTATTGGGTATATTTCTAAATTGATTGTTTTGTAAAGTTCTGTTAACAAATGCAGGATCCCACAACTCAGCTGACCAATCACATGAGTCAGCCAGTCAATTGCATGTGAGTTTAATGAACATCCTACTTCAAAACTGGTGCCAATAAGCCCAACCTCATACAGTCTATGACAAGTTGACTCTAACATATTACTGTACCTCGTCCAGACTTTTCTTCATAATAGGCTTATCAGGCTCCCCGCAGGCTGTCATGAGCTCTGTCCCCAGGTTATGGACTACATCAAGCTCTTCCTGCAGGCCATCAATCTCCTCCCTGAACCCCTGGTAGACCACAAAGACCACAAAACAACTGTTAGTCATGAAGCCACACCGGTACAAGTGATTAGTCCACAACTTCATAAAAAATGCTGATGTCTCATACATGTACTTGGGGACTAGTCGCATGTTTAGGAATGATAACGAACGAATGGTAAAATAATCCAAATGTAAAGGAATATGGTAACACTTACAAATCAAACTAGAAGTAAACAACCAAAAAACATGATCCTTACATTAGAAGCATACAATGTAACTAAGACTAATATTAATATATATAATGTCTAAATCAAATCTAAAACAACAACATCACTGTGGAGGTCTACAGTGTAGGAGTCACTGTAGACCTCCTACTAACCTCCACAAACTCCTGCTGCTGTTTGACCACAGATGGGTCCACTCCAGGTTCTTCCAGCTCCTTAAGCAGGTCTTGGCTGTCTTTGATGGTGACGATGAGGGCACAGTGGTCACACCAGAACTTGTCTGCCAGGTCCATCACGTCCAGGAGTTTAGCCTCCCGCTCTTCCAACAAAGCCTGGATGTCACTCCAGAGGAACACCATCTGGTCCAGTTTGTCTTGTACAGCTTTGGGTGACAATGTAAAAAGAGGGCTTCAAATAATTATAATGGGGAGATGCTACAGTATATCTGTGTCCGACAAGAAAAGTATTATTACATTTACAGTTTACATATACAGTTGTGGGCATATATACCTTTTGTTAACACAGTACCTTTGGCTGATATGTCTTTGTCGGCTCCTTCTGATCGAGCTATCATTTCCTCTCCACGCTGCTTCAGTGTCTCATAGGAAGGCTGCAGCTTCTCCAGGTCCATGGACAGTGCCTTGTTCTCACTGATCTGCTCCCTGATCTTGTCCACCTCCACAGAGATGGAGGGAGGCTGGCGGAGGCGCTCAGCGATCCGCTCAAGGGCCTCCAGCATTGGGTCAATTTTATCATGGAACTGGGAAAGGTTTTAGAAGAAATAGTCAAATGCAAATAGATGTGCAAAAGGGAAAATGATATGAAGCAAACACTTAAAATGATTGACATTAAGTCTTTGGCAAATTAAGTTTCCCAAAGATTTATAAATGATCAATGGACATTTTTCACGCCATTAAAATCTGTTAAAAGGTTTTTAAGCACCTGGGTGGATTTAGAAATGGCCTCATCCAGGGTGTCGGCTCTCTGCTTGACGTCAGCCTTCAGCTGTACGTATAGCTGGTTGGTGGTTGTATACTTCTCTCTGATTGGCACACCCTCCACTGGGCTGAGCTCCAGCAGCTGGGGGCCCGTCTTGTTCATTTTGTCAATGTGGGGCTTGTGTTCGGAAATCAGCTCACGCATTTGCTGGTGCAGAAATGACACCGTGGAAACTGACTCATGGACAAATATTTGTCTATCTGTAACAAATGGTCTCCACAAACAGTTTTCTGATGTTTTATGTTAGTACTGTACTGTAATCTTTTATGTTTCTACTGTTCCATTTGACATCCTCCTGTTTCTAAACTATACAATTGATTTCTCAAATCTCTTTAACTTACTCTCTCTTTAACTTAGATTACACTTGTTTATGTTTTAATTATATATGTATTATAATTGTACTAATTATATTACCCATATAAATAAGTTAGTATTATTATCACTATCAACATTGTTTGTCCTAATTGGCTTCTCACCCTGAGTTCCTCTTGCTGCTGTCTGAGAGCTTCATACTCAATAGCAGGTGCAGGCAGCTGGCAGAAGGTGGCCAGGGTCTCCTGAAGCCATGGCCACATGTCTTCATACGTCTCCCAGAACTGGCTGGCTAGAGACTGGGCTCGCTCCAACTGCAGACAGCGCTCTGAATTCAGCTGACTGACAACACCATACCTGTCCAGCAGAGCCTGACTCTTGGCCTGATAAGTCAAGAAAGCAATAGATTATGGTTCCATAGATTATGTTTATTGAGCAGTTCTGTTCACATTCAGAAAATACATAATAGTAGCCTTTATTCTATTTGACTTTTACCTTTAAGATTTGCTTCTCCTCATTGTTTTTGCTGTTCATAATAGCCTTGCCTGTTTTGACAATCTCATCCACAGCGTCTTTGTGTCTCATGATGTCCATAGAAAAGACCTAGAGGATCGGTAGTGGAATTGGGTTTTACTGAGAGCAGGAAGGGCGCACAGAGCCTGGCGGTGGCTAGCCTGTGTTCTTCTATAGAGACAGAGTCATTGGGAAACTCACCTTCTGTGCCTGGAGCTGGGATGAGGTTTGGTCCTGCTCCAGCCTGATCTCACCCATGGACAGGAGCTTCTTCTCAGCCTCGGACAGCCAGGACAGCTCTGTGTCTGCTGCATGTTCAAACTGTAAAAAAACACATGATACGGATACAAATATTTATATTGGCAAATATAAAGAGATTTAATATAAACCTATTGCTGAAAAACAATGGCACTTTAAATGGCAGTTTAAAAAAGCAAAAGCTAATATCCATAGTATATATATATATATATATATATGTCTCCATTAGTGCAACGGCTCACCCGCTGTGACTTCAGTATGTCGGCATTGATCTGGTCCACATGCTGGCTGATGGTGTCACTGACAGCCTTGTAGCGCTCATTGTCCTCAGTCACCAGCTTGTCCAGCCCCTCGCGTGTGTGCCATGGGACCAGATCCAGCAGGGCACTGCTCTGCTCATTCAACTTGTCCACCAGGGGCTTTTGCTCCTTGGCTTCCCTCAACAAGGACTGGATAACAAGGATGACACACAAGTGGGCATTGTGAAGTGTGTAAAAAGAGGCCATAAAAATGCATATATAAATATAAATGAAATAAAAAGTAATTACTCATTAAATAAATATGAGGTCACATTTCTGTCATTTTAAAATAACTGTATTATGTTATATTTTACATAATACATATTATACTGATAACATATTATAGTGGAAATTATCATTTTCTTTCTCTATTAAATAAAAAATAAATTAAATGAAATTAAAAAGGTACATGCCCACAATTGTGTGCCCCAGAACCCAAAGTGGGTGAGTGGAGAGGAATATGAACCAATCAGCTTGTAAGAGGTACAAAACTAATTATTGTACAATGCCAGATATAAACCAAGGAGTGTAACTTTAATTAAGGGTACAGCCATATTTGACATCTGTTACGTCCACTAATTCCTCCCAATAGAGCTTACCTTCTGTCTGTCATGTACTTGAGTAAGCTGCTCTCCCACTGGCTCCTGGGCAGCGAAGGCACTGATCTCGGCCTCTGCCTTCTCCAGCCATGAGCTCAGCTCCTCACGGGTGTGCTGGAGCTTAGAAGACAGGGACAGAACCCTCTCCAAGGTCTTTGAGACGTTGCTGCTCATGGAGTTGATCTCAGCGTACTTGGTTTTGATTCCATCCAGCTTGCCCTGGATAACAACAACCTCATCACCTGTCAAAACAAAGGGAATTATTTATAATATGTTAATAGGAAGCCTGTGTCCCCTCAGCTGGACAAGTGGGTGAGGAAGTTCTGGCTGCTGTAAGGCGCATATTTCTGTAAACAGTAAGTGCTATCCAGCTGTTGAAGTCAAGTGCTATCAATTATAAGTACATGAAACCTTTCCATTTTCAATAAAAATAAATGCTATTCTGCTGCCAATTTTTACGGAATAGAAATTTGTTTAAAGAATAAATATCCACACAGTCTACACCCACTATCACTCAACCTTTATCTCTAGAAATAAGACACTTTTACAATACAATACAATTTCTTAACAGCAACACTGTTTACAAGCTGCTTATGTAGGGCGAATGGTGGGCAATCTGCTGATAGTACGCCAGTGAAAAACAACAACAAACCTGTTGTTTGCTTGAGCAACTGCAGTCCATTGGCAATAGCCTGGTCAACGTTCT
>JAODUG010000007.1:3426584-3447347 GCA_027564795.1 Aphredoderus sayanus
AGGTTTAGCGCCTTCTATCTGCCACAAAAGCTAGTGATTTGGGTCATTCTGACCCGGAGTACATTACAAGGGTTAAACCCACAACCTTCTGGCTGGGAGTCAAACACTCAGACCACTAGACCAACCTACACAGATTCCAATAGATACACATTCATCCAAACTATATAAAAAAGGGATGAAAACAACTTTTAACCCTCCCGCTGTCTTCGGGTTTCAAAAACAATATCTTGTTCTGCCAACAGTACAACAACAACAATATGCCTGTGCTGCGGTTGGTGTCTTCTGCTGGCGCAACAAGGTAGTGCATTAGGTCATTTTGACCCGGAGGACAGTGGGAGGGTTAACAAACAGGCTTTTCATCAACGTGGACTTACATAGTCGTCGTACGTCTCAGTGAGTGATAACAGTGGCGGTCTATATCCAGGCTTCCCTGCTGTGGCCGTGGCCCTGGCCCGTGGAGCTTGTGCTTCCCGAGACAAAGCAGCTGTGGGAAGGGTGGCCGCTGTCCCCCGAGAAGCTGCTGTACCCCTTCCAGTACCGCCACGACCCCTATGAAAATAGACAGAGCTATATTAGCCTGCAGAAATGACACTTATATAATGTATAAGACCTAAACAACACAGGAATATACCAATGACTACTTCATATTCCATTATTCCAACAACATTCTGAATGACACGGGTCAAGAAAAAAGCTCCTTGGATATTTTGAATTTGAATTTCAAATTAAAAAGAGATCAATATTATTGTAGTTTTAGGAACATGTACATATATATTGTAGCACATTTACAACATGAATCTCATGGGATTTTAACATTAGTTTCCACATAAACATGACACTTAAAAAAAGAGCACGGTGGTCTTTCTTTTTATGCAGGTGTACTGTCTGTAAAGAAGTCAAATTATCTATTCTGTTTCAGGTAAACAATTTCGATGTTTGTGACAAAGGTAATGCATGGATCATGTCTAAACTGTGTTTAAACAGCCATGGCAGGCATTGGTTTCAGAGACATTGTGTTTTACAAGTATATATTGTAAGCTTTCAGAGACACTGTGCACTGGTGAAATGTGAATACTGTATAATCACATTTCAAATCAGTTTTAATTGCCAAAGCATGAAAACTAAGGTAAGGTCAGTCCAATCACTGTTTTATCTCAAATAAATTGTGCATTCATGCCTGTAACAAATGAAGAATTAATTATTTTCTATATACTGTAGTACCTTATGGATGCTGTGAAAGTGGGTCTGGATGCTCTGCCCTGAGCGACTCTTCCACTACTGGACTCATCAGACCCATTCAAGTAGGACAGCTCTCTCAACTGCTCCTGTCTAATCTCGTCATTGTAGTCCTGTGGGAGCAAAGCGGAACACAATGTTTCATGGTTCTGAAGATTTGTGTATGTCCAGTGCAGCACATCATTACTACCATGTTTTTCTTAACCCTGAATATTAATTGATAAATGTTAAGTTAAGGGTTTGGATTTGACATACAGTAAGTGTACACAGCAAAGGCAGCAAGGCATTAGTAAGACCTAGAATCTGTCTAGATGTAGTCTACTGTATGTTGAAAATTGTATTTCACAAAAGAGTGGTTGGTTTTATGCTTTACTGAATTCCTACAAAACTAGGGCACACTGCATTTGATATTTTATTTCCAAATTTACAAGCAATTAGAAGGACCAAATTCAGTCAAAACAGCAACATTTCTAAATAATGAAGTGAAGCAATAAATTAATAATGTAATGCAAACCAGTCCTACCACAGTACAGTACAAAAACATAAGGGCTTTTCAACCCTTTCATTTTAGTATTAACTACAGGTATTAAGATACTGCAGCATTCATCTTGAAACAGATATCTAGAAAGAACAAACTGGATATTGCAGCATTTGTTTTGTTTGCCAATACTGAACGATAAGCGAGTCTTATTTCCTACTACCACTTACAAACAAAAGATTGGAGACCCCAGGCTACATCATGACATTGAGGTATATTGGCTATAGCACTTCCTTGCTTATCAATGTCTTTGAAATCTATGGTATGTCTGTGAACATGGTAACATGGATATTACTAAAATATGCATGTGAAATACGCAATTTCTGTTTATGGAGTAAAAGCATTATTCACATCCCCAATTTGGTATAGCTACATACTGTACAAATTATACAAAGCTATATACAAATTGTAAAATTATACGTCTACACAACTTGATATTTAAAATGTAAAACAAAATTTTTTACATTCACATGGGGGGGTGTTATTGCACAGATGTACTTTCCTTGATCAAAACGGTAAAGGGCCTAAAGCAAACTTTTGGTTTGAAAGATGGTGGCTGAGCTGTTAATTGGAAAGCTGGGAGCTTATCCAAAGCACAACAAATCTGCAAGAGGTTGTAAAAGTTGGCTGCTGACAGAGGAATTAATGAGAGACTACCCTTCCTGATGCTTTTTGAACATAGTGAGCATATTTTGTAGCAACATGTACTGCATTTCTGTTCATATGGTCTGTAAATATGCTTTAACATTGCTTTACCAGACTTAAGGTCGAGGTGAAATATATGCAACCAGTATCCAGCCTAAGACTTTGAGGTGTTAAATCAAATTATTAAGTTACTTCATAACTCATAGCCAGGTAAAAGCTAGAATTCATTTAGATGTATTGTTTAATCAATGAATACATTCACAAACAAAAGAAAACAAATCAATTCTAATATGTGCATAGATCTCATGGCCATGTTTGGTTGGGTATAATTAACACATCTTAAGGTGCTGAGCTGCATAGTGGTAAAAGGTTATGTTCCTGCTTATTGGCTGTATATGGTCTGCTGGGACTATATGCCATTGATAACCATGGAGCCACTAAATTCAGAGATGGCTCAAATAGTTTTTTGCTGCTCACTTTGACTCAGCAATTTTAACATAACATGACAGCATCAAACTAATAGGATTTATATCAGCAAATTTCCTTTGTGGATTAAAGTTGAAGGAATACATTATCATAGATTGCAATTCATTAAAAGGAGTCATTCCATTTCTTGTTGTTTTTGAAAGTAGTTATGTCGATGTGACTTTGAGAAGTACTTGGCCTTTTTAAAGTAGACCGTTACCTTCCCAGTCTGTAATTGCAGTATAAGAAAAAAAGGTGGAGAAACAGGCGAATTAAAAAAGTGCATACTTGCTACATACTGTAAAAGGATATGGCCGCCCATAGTCATCTGCCTCAGTTTTCAGCAAAATAGACTATACAAGGACCTGAAGTCAATCGCCAGTACACAAATTGTAAGTAAAAGTTTTTTGAGTAATCTTAAAAAGGGTACTTTTTAAGGATTTATTGTCTCTATGACTTTTTTGTTACCAACATTAATGCCATTACTAGTTTATATGTGAATTATGTTTTAAATATTTTATTATTTACAAGGAATCTGCAAGCCAAGAGTGGCTTCTGATGAAGTCCCATAGGAGCAGGACCATTTAATTTAGCATAGATTTTCTGTGTATTTGCTGTAGACCAAAGAGAAATGAACAGGAAAAAAAATATAAAATGTTTTTATAAAGGTTTGTGTATATATATATATATATATATATATAATACATACTGCATATAGAAAATACAATTATATTATGACACCAAAAGAATACATAATAAACCAATAACCCAATGTGAGCAAGAGCTAGGTGCAACCCTAACCATCGTCCCTGTGGGCTAGTTCTGACATAGCATTTACGTTTGTTTAGGGCAAAGAGGCATTTCGCTGGAGTATAACATTTCCAATAAACTGGCCAGTCATCATTTACAGCACAATGTGTGTTCAGGCAGAAAACAAGCAGAAATATGTTTTGCTTCATTTTGTTCAGATAAAGGTAATGTTATAATGTAAAAACTCTGGGTTACTGGTACATTTTCCCGTAGACTTGTCACACTGGCAAAGCTTGATTAATGCTTACAGCCTAGACTCAGCAAGACTACACAATACGCACATTTATTACTGCTAACGTCTTCCAACCATTAATTGTACTTGTCTTGGCGGTTGTTCCATACATAAACATGGCCTACAATATATTTTTCATAGTAGCAGGCACACAGTGCAGTAAGTAAGTAAATCTTAATGCTAAATCACAAATGCTAAGCAGATGTGCTTTGGTGAATGTGAATCACACACTGTATTGGAGATTAATTGTTTTAAGATTGTGATTTGAACTAAAACTCTAATGCTGCAAATAGATTTTTTTAAATTGCTAAACTACTTATTAAATCACAGTATTAAAGTGAAAATGACCCTCTGGCAGCGGTGGAAAAAAAAAACTTACTGGTACTAGAAATTTTTTTATCTCCTCCAAGGCGTGACTCATCCGAGAATAAGCTTCTCCAGGTGGAGCAAAGACTTCAATTAATACATGAAGATCATTACTCAAATGAGCATACTTGGCCTCCCCACTTTTCCTCAATTCCTCCTCCTGCAGATGGGAGGTAAGGTAAACAGGATTACTTGGAATACACAATCAATAAATACATATGTACATCATACAAAAACAGGAACATTATTCCAAATTATAAGAATTTGATTGGTGATAATTACAAAATTTCAAGATCAATTTGTGCAAAAGTGCATTAATAACATTAATGGAACTTTTTTATGTCAGAAGAATATGTTCTCTTTTTTGGATATGCATAAAATAAATAAATAAGGTGCTGGCAATAATATAAAATAAGAGGAGCATAAAAGCATGCATCAGTAAGTAAAACCATAACAGCAGTAAGCCTATACATAGATATGAAACATAATATGCCAGACGAGACTGGGGATAGTTTGAAAGCACTGACACCTAAATATGTCTGCAACACTTGGATAAGTCTAGATTTAAACTTCCTGAAACATGCTGAAGGGCCAACAGAGAAATCCTTACAAGAGCCAGTTATGCAACGTGCAAAAATATATCAAAATAAATATTCTGAATAGTTTCATATTTGTTGATAGCATCATTTAAATTACAATAAAGGCAACACCTGAGTAAATACTGTAATATTGTATACTGATTAGTTTTTGACTCAATTAGTGACATGCAGTGCACCTTGCAATTTTTGTTTATTAATGTTCCGAGAGAGAGCAAAGTCAAGATGTCCACTATTTGAGGGATGGACAACATTTGCTCAGCATTTTCTGTCCTCATCACTCAGTGTTTCACCCCCAAACCATTAAGATGTATCTGGTCAAAAATAAATAAATAAACGCAATACTAAATGAAATCCTTGTCAACCTCAGGTTTCCTTGAGGAGGTCACCAGACCCATTTGTCATATATGACGTTAAAATCTAAAGATAGTAATAGCTTTGTAACCCTATAGTAGTGCATTGAGACCTGTTATGACACTGGCTTCTAGAGTCACTAAGCTCGGAGGGCTAACACTGATCTGGTGTACACAGTCGGATAAGAGTGGCTCCAGGGGACCACAAGTCAGCAGGATAAATGGCCTGGGCAGAGACCTTCATCACTCTATATTCACTCTTAGCCATGTGAGCGATAATGTTACAAGATTTCTGCGGTCCAACATGCGGACAAAACCTTTTTCCATTTTCCTCAATTGTGAGAATTTATATTGTGCGCACTATGACACATTATAAACTAGAAGAATATTTTTTTGTGAAATCTTTTGCACCCTTGGGAAAGGTGGGGAAAGTTGTTTTACTCACTGTCCTCTTGTGGAACATACATTATTTACTATTACTATTGTGTTTGAAGGGTGTAGTGACTTGTGTTTGAATTCATTTGTAATGACTGAAAAAAAATCTAATTATCATCCAATGTTGTATGTTGTATTCTGCCAATTCACTTATTATTCATTCATAACCATAATACATATATAAACACTTACTTTGATCTTTTATGTATGCCATTTTTTATAATTTATGTTGCTATATACAAAAAAATTTTGTTCAAAACAGGCAAGCAATTTTATTGCTTAAGAAGAAAGAGCATAACAGGCAAACATATTAGACCATGAGAGGTTGATGAACATAATATTTTCCAAAATAATATGCTTTACTTTTCTTACATGTGAAAATTAGCAATTGTAACAACATTTTTTACATCTGTTCTGTTATGGCTCAAAACTGGCAGCATAAACTGAAAATAGGAGAAACTTAACCTTTTTGATGTCCTTGAAAAAATGGTATTTG
This sequence comes from Aphredoderus sayanus, assembly GCA_027564795.1. Lineage (NCBI taxonomy): Eukaryota > Metazoa > Chordata > Actinopteri > Percopsiformes > Aphredoderidae > Aphredoderus > Aphredoderus sayanus. The sequence continues at coordinate 3,432,757 of JAODUG010000007.1, forward strand.
GCCACTGGGCGGCGCCATCTGATTGTGTATGATTTTGTGTGTTTTTTTTACATGGCATTGCTCTGTGTATTTATTTATTTATTAATTATTTTATTATTTATTTGTCTTTTTCGTGCCTTTTAACCCTCCTGTTGTCCTCGGGTTTCAAACTCACCTTGTTGTGCCAGCAGGGCACATCATATGTCTGTGTATGTAGAATTAGGTTAAGCACCTTCTATCAGCCACAAAGAGCTAGTGATTTGGGTCATTCTGACCCAGAGGTTGTCACAAGGGTTAATATAACTCCCAAAAAACCACTACTGACAATACTGATGTCGGTGAAATACTCCCACATCTAATACATTAATTTTTGTTAACTTTTATATGAAAACAAACCACGCATGCATGACACTCATTGGCTTCTTACATGCCTGTCCTGTGTCCAGCCAGTTGCTGTTATGGGTGGTATCATTGTACCACCTATTAGATTTTCTCCAATGCCAGAGCAAGACTGATGCAACACAACAGATAAACACTGGCCACTGGAATTGGTGATGGTCCTCTTATTTGCTGATAGGCCCGTTGCAGTCAGTGAAGCTAATTTCGTCCGATACCGATGTATGGCCGATATAGGTGCATCCCTAGTGTCTGTTTGCTTGTGTGTGTGAAAGATTGTGGGGTTGTGTGCGTGGGATCAAATCATACGTGTGGGATTATACTTGCTGCGTGTCTCTACAATCAAATTCAAGTCAATATGGCTTTTTTGCATGAAATATTATTTTAATATTTTTACACAATAATATTATACTACAACATTGTATTATTATAATGTTTTACTACTGTTGTTTTTGTTTTGTGTCATTGTTTGGTACTTGATAGTTTGACATTTATAATGTATTCCCATGCATAAACAACCTATAATTACTACCAGGTCAAATTTGACCCATAACACCAACGATGTCAAAATTGCCCCGAACACAATGTTAAGGTTAAGATATCTGTTTTAGATTTGTGTTAGTTTTTAATGAATTAATAATAAGGATTATTTGATTATCCTGAGCAGTCTATTTGAGTCCTACCTTGCCTTTATCACGCATTGATCCTTTGCCAAGGATCGACATCTTTGCTCCCGTTTCTTCTTGTAGTCTCTTCATGGAATTTCCCCTTGGCCCGAGAAGCTTCCCAACAAAATTAAACTGTAACAAGGAAAAAAAGTAGAATATCTGTAGTACATAAACATTTTAACAAATTGCATTTGTTATAAAAAAAGCTATCTGGAAATAAATAATGTATTATGTGAGGAACTGGATTTGTATTATGGAATCTCGATTCAACACCAAAAATATGATAAAGTACTGATGATTGATTTAGATTCAATTCTTGGCACAATTGTATGCAGTTTTAAACTGAATAAACTTTGAAACAACAATGTCCCTCTACAAGTTAAACACGGGCTAGTGAAAATTAAATAGCTATTGGCTGACTTAAATAATAATGTCAAAAAGACAGATATATGTTATTGCCAGTGGGGTTTGTTAATGTCCTAGTCTTTCACCCTCTAACCCCCTTGTGTGAGCAGGGTTGGGGTGTTGACAGAGAGGGTTGTGTAGACCTATCTGCTCTACTCTGCTATCATCAGTTTAAAATCAGTTTGCATCTCTTAAACCAAATAACTTTACTCTTTAACAGATGTACTTGCATTTGCTACAATATAATCAATATACTCCAATCATGGAATTTCATGCACAAAATCAAGTGAGACTCTATTAAATTATTATAATTACACCCTGAATGCAGCACTTAAACAAGGAGAATAGAGATAGAGCTCTCCACTGAGATATGGCAAAATGTATGCCTCTGTCTTTTTGTTAAATAGTGAATTAGTCATAAATACATTGCACTCAAGATAATCAATGATGCAAAGAGACAGGGTGGGGGGCGCTTAGAACATGGGCACAAACCAATAACGTTTCAGGAAATGTTCCAGAGGTCAATGCCAACATAAAGTGTGAAATAATGACTTTCATCCCATCGGGAAATTTAGAAATTCTATCCAGATGACAAACTCAGATGTCTGCCTCAAGGCACTTTAGACAATTTATCTGCTTGTTTGTTTTTTTTCTGACTAAACGTCTGCTACTGCATTGCACCAAACTTACCAAGTAAAATTCCTTTCATGACAAATGTGTTTGTACTGCTCGACGACTAGTGTTCAGTTCACATCGTAAAAGTTATTTTTTTCCGATAAATTCAACATTCAGGGGTGACGTGAGACTGACAGATACTCCTGTACGCAAGTTGTGGTAAGTAAATGTCTGAAAGACTATTTAGCCCGCACACTCGTGATTTTCTTGTGAATGTGATAAATGACTTGACCTTCTTGCTCTTAGATCAGATGATTATAAACTGCCTCGAATAGTTGGTCAACTCTCCTCTGCAAACATCAGCCTGGTCAATCCCCAAAATGATGTTAACCTTTTCACAATGAGGCCTCCCCCACTGTGGCAGAGCTGCTAATAACTTTATTGCCAGCTGCATGCTGCTGCTGAAACTTTGACTCTTGACAACTGCACGCTTACCTTATTTTATTAACATCATTAACATGCATAAAGGACCATATCGCAGGTCAGGAAGGTAGCAGGGGACCCATCGCAAATATCACGCAAAAAAAGCTCTCTGCTGTCCTTGTGTCCACTGATGTGAGTGAATAAGGCATAAGGGACCTTAGCGGTGGTCTTTTTTCGCGGGGGTTGCTGACGGGAATATCCTACAGCTGGCAGGGAGCTGGAGAGCAGATGGTCCTTGTGGCTGCAGTGTGAAAGCACACGCTGGGTGGTAGAAAAGAGTGACCTGTTTTCATTAAGCTAATGAATGTCTGGAGTCATTCTTCTGCTCCACAGTGAGCAATTTGGGCCTTATAAAGGGGTATGGTTCAGTGTTAAATGAGGTTTGAAATGATGCAATGCGCCCCCGCTGTCTCAACATAACAGATAAACATGCAGATATTGGAAATTAGCGTGATGCTAATGCTACTGATACTCTCATATTTGTGACATAAAATTAATTATTTCCACCACAAAAACAAATGCACTGCATTTCACAAAATGTGTCTCTTCATTGTGAAATAGAACAATTATGTAAATACTCCATGGCACTGTGTTGTTAATCTACATATAATCACATAGTGTAGATCTGTTTTCAGACGTCTTAACTGCTACAGTTCAGAGTGAGAGGCTGGCAAACACAGGTGTTTTACATTAGTTTAAATAACATTATTTAAAACATGATCATATTAGATTGTACAATGTGTATTTTAGAGCTACTAATCAACATTAGGAAAGTATAATAGGAAAATATTTAAAGGCTGACCTCTAGACAGTATTATTATAATAGTATTCAAGAGACAGCTATAAGTGGTAATAACTTTAGGGGTTTAGGGGATAGGACAATGCCAATCAGCACAAAATCATTTTTCAGCTTTGTTGAAGATTTTTTCCTCAATCCAGCCTGACCTGACTAAATATTCAATTTATTTTACAGCTGTATAATTTCATAATTGTGGTAGATAACATTGCGGATGAGACATCAAAGAGGTCTATGAAGGTGGATGTGTGATGTAATTGCATGGTGATCAACCACCTTGTGGTGCAATAGGGCCAGATAAGATCTGCATATGTCCTCAGGCAGTCATTACCAGGCTAGCCAGCTGTGCTCCTGGGGCAGCAGGTCCTGGCTGCAAGATAGGGGGATTAAAGAATAAGGCAGCAGTTGGTGCTTTAAAAAACAACTGTGTTGTAGGGATGGCTACAATGCACCATAGTAGCAATGCATTAGTTCCATAGCAAACTTTTTGACCCATAGGCTATAGCCATGAAACTGATGTCATGGTTTAGTGCACAACCCCACACGGTGTACACAAATACAGACATACATACTGTGTGCATATACAAACACACACATCTGTACACATGTTATCAACATTAACTAAGGACATATTGTACGAATTTACAGTTGAAGAGAAAGGCGCCACTGCCTCGTTTGTAAAAACATTTATAAGATACTTACAGTATCTAAAGAGAGACTTCAATTAGATAATAGGGATTATTTTTAAGTATTGATCAAAAGCGATAAGTACCCTACACCACAATGTGTCATGAAATGTGTCACTGAAATAACAGAAATATGGTAGACTATGGCTTAAGCCCCCTTCCAGCACATTGGAATTGGCTCAGAAACAAAATGGTAATACATTGGTCCTGGTACACTAGATGGGTCAATCACACAGATGTCACACAAATAAGGAAACAATTTCATGTTAATTCAAATGGCTGACAAATCTTTCAGTGAGCAGCTAAAATCCCACATTGGCAACTCAACAATGTAACTGTAGGAGCCATGAACCAGCAGCTTTGTTGTGTGGTGGAGGAATAAAATATCCAGCATTTACTGAATCTGCAGTGCTACTCTGTCTACATACTGTGGAGACTATTAAATGGCTGGCAGACACTCAACTGGTTCATGGCAACATTGTATTTTCTTATCTTTCAAATATCTAAATGCACGGTCAAATGTACAATATCATCTCCATAAAAGGGAGTCACACATTCAATATTTAGGGTTTGATAGAAAATACAAGAAAATGTTTTGAGTGCTTAAGTATAACTCCTAAACAGCACAGTCGCAGACAAAGTCGTCACACAAACACTACAATAGAACTGTGATAGTATCTAAGTGCTTAATTTTCATTCACATTCTACTGTATTCGGTGCTTATCTTAGAAAAACACCCGTCCACATGATAGGTCTTTCTTTGGGACACTGAACTCTAAGGCAGACAATAATGGAGTTTTTTCTGTGGGCAGAACTCAGCTGCTGCGCTATGTAAAGGTCACAATAACTGAAGACTGATAAGCTGGAAATAGCAACGCCTGAAAGGACAAAACACAATTTAACCAGTGTCTACCAGTCGAATGGCTACTGTGGATGAATTATGTTTTTAACATCAACAGTGGGAAAGATGCAGCTAACATTTCTGAGCAAATCAGGTATATATTTATTGAGCGGGATTGTCTTAAATAGTCATGATACAAGACACTTACTGACAGGCTCCATTTAAATTCAATTTTATGCCATATGGTTTTAAGACAGCAATCCTGATTTTTCTAACCAAAACAAAAACAAATCCCAGTCAAGCAGCAATAAAAAAAACGAATGTGCTCATTATATTTTCTCATTTTACTGAAATACAATAATCTACTGTAAGGGCCTGCAGGGTTTGCAGGACAAAACGGAACAACAGCTGTCTCCTTTGACTGGGAAAGTGACACATCAAATGTCTGTGTCACACGTAGTTTCTAAACGGTGAAATTATTTTATGATTGTTTAAGACATTTTTGATATACAGTATCTCGGCCACAGATACTTTATCAAGACACAATAAGACATCTGTCAGAAACAGAATAGCGTCCACTTACTGTATGATATACTGATGGCTACTGTGCAATTATATTAAATGTTTACGCAGTGAAAACATAAACAGTGAATACAGAAGAAAGAAAGCTTACATCGCATCGGCCAACAAATAAAACAGTTTAGGACTTACCAAAATGTTGGCGTGTGCTTCAAATAATGTATCACAAGATACACTATACATGTATCCCAAAATAAATACAATTAGATTGTGTTAGATTTGTATAATGCACATGTATGTTATGTATCTAGGCAGATATGCAGGCACGGGGCAAGATTACCACCTTGAATAAAACAGAACATCTGAATTGTTCCCATGTGCAACAAGCTCACTGGGTAGTGCTCATGCTTTTTTAGATTTAGAAAAAAATATTGTATGGGTAAACAACATGACGAGAGAAATACAGAATGGAAAATATCTTTAAATCAAGCTCCGAATGTCGTCGCTTGGCTGACATTATAGCAATATAATAATGGTAAAAATAATTCCATAAATTCCACTGAGCTGTCACAGCAGTGGGAAACTCTGAATTCCTATTTTGAGCAATGTTGTTTGACATGTCTAGATCAAACTAAGTCACAGCACCTGGAGATGAAGGTCTTAGTAGGGATGCAATGCCTTCCAGTTGATATATATAAACATAAACTATATAATTATATAATTCTCCATACCAAGTTACATTCATTATTGCATTGCTAGTCACACTGACATATTGTAGATGCAACTTCCTGCTTTAATGTGTGGACAATAATATGTAGATGAAATGGACAGGTTATTAACATTACATTTATGATCTCATGACCTTCCACTTAGTATTTAGCTCAGAAGATGTGGGTAAAAACAGATATAAAATCATTCTGATTAATGTTTTTCAGACTAATAAGTCAACAATCTTCTGTTCTTTCTGCATTGTCTTGCCTGTGATCAAAGAGGTACTTTAGCTTAACAATCACAATTAACTATGAGTCTGATAGCAGCATGGTTAAGACAGACACTTTTTGCTGACTCTGCTTCCAGGGCAGTAATTATTGTTGTTGGACAAATACTCAATAAACTCTGCTTGCATGTTTGTAGTTATAGTAAGTAGTTATAGTAATATTTACTTTTAGGACAATACACCTCAGGGGAGCATTGTAAACAGACTAAAAAATACGCTACAATGAAATGTTTGAAAGGGGTAAGAAAATGGTAATTTATAAAAAAGAAATGCCATTTTGCAATTTAATAATTAATTGACTCAGCATACCCATTTAAAGGGCCCAGACATTGCACTTCCCAAGCTTGCAATGGTTGACCTTGTGCTTTAAGAAGACAAGCCTGACTTCACAGAAGACAGTGAAGTGATCATCACATGCTTCTGAATACCAACTTTGAGGGTGTTCTGCTTCGCTAAACATCAGACTTCTGAAGCAATGAAATCTCCCTAGTTAAGCATGTGAACATCCTTCGTGATTTTTATGGATTTATCTGTGCATTCACATTCAAGGGATTAAAGTAAAAGCATGCTAAATGTAGAAGGAGTGTGTGATCTTGCATGTGCATTAAAAAAAACACTTTACACATACAAAATAAAAAATCACTAAGATTTCCTGGGTTGTAATTCTGGTGGGTGTTAGAGATGGTAGGCTCTTAAAGAGGACAAATTATAAAAAAAAACTTTTTCATGGCTTTCAGTGTTACATTTGGATATCTTGATTGTCTACCAACCCACAAAAGTTGGTAGACAACTGCTTGCGTTGAGGCAAACAATAACCTACACCCCATTCCGCCTCCCATATCTATTCCACAGAAAGGTAAGACAGAATGAAGGCTGAGTATTACACCTTTCAAACGCAGTGTACAAACGCCTTCTGGTTCAAACCAATAGGGTTGCACTGCTCTGTCAGAGCCTGTGTTGTCCACCAACAGCTGAACAGTTACTAAGCCGTAGCCTAGCCATGAGTGTATTGTAAGAACCTAGCCTAGCCTATCACGTCAGCACTATGTGGAAGAGGGGGCAGGGTGAGCAGTTCATACCTATTTGTTTGGAGAATGCTTAAATAATGGCATGGGTGATTAGAAAACATATTTATAACAAAAACGTAGAGAACAGTTAAACATACATTAACAGTGACCTGATTCAACTTTGTGTTTGAATGATGTTACTGTAATCTAAATATACTTCTCTTTTTTATGTTTTTACAACATCATTTTACCTGTGTCACTTTAACAATGCCCTGGACACCGTGCCCCTTCTGGGTTTCACAGCACTCTAATCTAATAATATTTGACAAAGCGTTTGCCCTACATCAGCAGACAGTTGCCAGATAAACAGGTACTACAAGAAGAAAGATATTGTGACATGTGATTGATGGACCAAGATCCTCTGTGTGAAACAATTCCCTAAAACACAGCTGTATTTCCAGTTTGTAATATAAATAAACAAACAAAATTAAACAAGTAACACTTTCTATATGATTATGGGGAACACAATTAAATGAATAACCCATTATAAAGACAGCACATATATTTTATCCCCTTGTACTTGTGAACCCTCTGTCCATACTGGAATTAAATAACATGTAAATGACAGGTTATAGATGGGTTATAGATGGGCTGAATCAATTGTCACATGTCCAATCTAATAAACTGAGCATTTCTATAGAAATTGTATCTTGGCGAAGTATTCTTTTGCCAGTTCGATTCACAGCCTGGCTTGAAAAATTCTCCCATGACAGGCGTGGGTTTGAGGCCTTAGGAGACTGGAGATATATATTGAAAAAAGAAATTGTGACAATCTCTAGAGTTTGTGACTTTTCTTTGCTTAAAAAAGGCAGGCAAGAAGACAGACAGGCAGGCAGACATACAGTATGCACAACCAAATGATTATTTTCACACCATATACCAGCATTATATTTATATTAAAATCTTCAATAATGCTTTAATATTGTTGTCAAATATATCCTCTTACGCAAAAATTTTAGTTGAATTGATATTTTTGTTTGTTTAAAAAAGAACATCAATAAAGTTGCAAGTAAACATATTCCCCACTACCACATCATTTGATTGTAAATTCAATGTGTCGTTCTGTCTGTCTAACCCTTCTGGTCTTTTAATCTTGTTTCTTTGACACAAGAACCAACATTTAGCGCTGACATTTGAGACATTGGCACAAGCACACACACACACACACATACACACACACACACACACACACACACACACAGCTTTTCAAACACAGCTTAGATGTGGGTTGGAATTTTATTTTCTACTAAACCAGTAATGTCGACAGATAGTCTAACAGTTATTTTATCGTGAACGTTGAATGCACATGATTCAATCGCTTGCTTTTGATAGGAATAGAATAAAACACTGATTTGTTAGGGACTGAAACATGTACACTTTACCTTGGGATACTGTTGGACTGGAATAAGAACTCTTTCGGAGAGCTTGATGTTTTTATTACTGATGATATCTAGGTATTTCTTCATGTCATTGTCTTTCCTCAGCCCATCGGTCTCGTACTTTTCAATCTCTGGAGAAAACAAAATTAAAGAGGGATAACAAGTATGAAAGTTAGTAGTATTGGATGTATAAGATCACAGATGAGAGCTTCGCTGTCTATTTTAACAAGTGTTGTAGCATGACAGACACGAACACTGAAAACTGCCACTACACTGAGCAGCAATATTTCTTGGTGAGTCTTTTTTTTAAAACACTTCTAAGGACCTAAGAGTGAACAGTGAACACCCGCAAAAATGCCACATAGCTGAAAAATGAAGCAACCGTATATCGCCTTGTAGGATCTCCCTGTGTCACATCCTAATTAATGCTCACCAGAAGAAAGAATCATAAATCTACAACACACTTGCTTAACAATGCAAGATTGGCCTGAACAAGGCAAAAAGTAAAAAGGCAGGACTCCCCCGGGACAATTACGTCCCGCTTTTCAGACTCCAGAATGTATGCAGACTAGACCAATTAAGCATGTTAAGGGTAAAAGGTCAAACGAGATAGCTGTTGCTGTGTGTAGGCGTGTTTCAAACATTTGGGGCTTTCATCATCAATATGTAAAAACTATTAATTTATGTAATATGTGGTAAAAGATGGATTGTATAATTATCTTAAATAAAAATGCATTACATTGTAGTATTTATCTGTTAGTAAATAACTACCTGTTGGTAGTAGACAGAAGATGCTATAAGCCTGTGAAACACACATTAGCTGGCTAATAATTACTACTTCTTGAAGTCAACTAAATGTATTTATTATTGGTCTATGGAATGTGTTTTTAAATATAGCTTAGCACCGTTTCAGTTTAATGTTCGCAACAAAATGTAATATATGCACTGAACACAGCCCATGGGTCAGTATGTGGGTCGTAGTAGAACAAGTTTACTTTGCACTTGTTTCCAATTTGTTCTGACTCATATCAGCTTTTAACAGCCAGTGTTTAAATTTTTCCATTTTACACATGTGACTCTGTAATGATGACACTTGGATACAAAATATGTGGGTTTGCTTCACTGAAGTCTGTTACAGGTAGTGGACATAGTGTATTATTATGTATCATGTAGGTCCCTGGCAGATTTCATATGATCTGGCAAACAAGAAATCTCACTTATAGCTCAAACTAGTTTTATAGGCTTCATTGAAAAACCCAGAAACCCAAGAAACACCAGGACAGCTGTGTAAGAGACCTCACAAATTCTTGAATCCCTACAGCTGCTAACTGCATAAACTCTGGCTTCATTATTCTTTGGTTTACTGAGTTTTCCTGAGAAAGAACACACATTTTAATATTTTGTTAAAAATCTATAAAAATACATCAGGAATAACATTCTGGCCATGTCCTTGCAGCATAAGCAAAATGCAAATGTATACAATATTTACATATTTATTTTTTAGGTAGAACATTGTTTAGTGTCTGTATGAAATAGGGGAAAATTATTCAATACTTTTTGACATTGAAATCAATGTTCATAAATACAGACACGTCCAAACTCAGATATGAAGGAGACCAAGCTGCGAAGGTCAAGAGCCAATGTCAGTATTTTCTCTATTATGAAATCATCTTTGTGCTCAAGGTGCTATTGAGCAAAAGCAAACAAACATTGTATGAGTTTACACAATCAATGGTCAGTTATTAGATTCAAGTTCATGTTTCGTGGTATTTTCTTATAGGTTTGCAAAGGGTTTTTATGTTTGGCTCCTACAAATAGCCATTTCCAAGCATACATGAAAACTTTCAAGTTACTCCAACCAAAGGTAAGTGAATCACATCATCTTAATTAGATACCAGTTTAAATGGAACAAACACAGTATTTTTGAAAATCTGTATGGTGTATTGACACCTTTGTGTCATTTCGACCACAATATGGTATGGGTGTGTGAAAGTGGTGTCTCTGTAAACACGTTCTATTTATGCTTTAACTGCCACAGACAAGTATGTAAGACAAGTTCATTTTGCACCTGTCCTGCCATATTATAAAGCAGTGGTCTCAGAATAAACACTACAAAGAATAAATGCACTATTTAGGTACCCTCTGTCTAGATGAAGATGTGTTAATTGGTCTATCATTTAGTTGGAATAAAAAGATTAAGATTTTTGCACATAAAATACAGAAATGTAAAAAAAATAAGTTCCACACAGGTACATTTTTATTTTTGTTTAAGTAAGAAACAGGTACATTTGAAAAGGTACTCAGGTCATTCAAAATGTAATTCTAGTGAGGGTTTCTAAAGATGGATGTATTTTAGTTTCATGGAGCTATTGGCCAAGCTGTATTGAGTGAGGACCTCTAACGCTTCTGCTGAGCTGGGTGACAGATGTCTGCACAGTGGGGTTCCCAGAAAATGCAGATGACAGACATAATCAAATTTCAACAGAGGCTGCTGAAAATAATTAACCGATGGCTAGCAACACCTCAACTCCTACTCCAAATAATTTAATCCATTATTTCATCAAAACTTTAACTTTAGACATTATTAGATTGCATATGAAGGCTACTGAAAGCTGACAATTCTGTAAATATCTTTGTATTGAACATAACCTATCCTATTCTTGACATGCCTCATTATTGTCAGGAATGTCTAATGATGAAAAAAACAGCATATTTAATAAAAAGCACTTTTTTACCAGATGTATTAGCTGGGGAAAAAGTAGGCTGGTCAGTGATTAATAGCTGTGACAACATTTAAGTTGTTGCATATCAGGCTATCCACAGATACATTTATTATACCGGTATTGACTTTGGTTTATCATGCAAGTTGCAAATTAGAGTTAAATATAATTATTGTAATGCATTGTAAAACACAAGACACAAGATTATAGTTTTAATATATACAGTATTCAGCTTTGATTCAAGTGCTTATAGGTGAGAGTTGAGTCAATTTCTACTGCAGTGACAGCTGATGCCATCTGCATAACAATTAACCACAACAGTGTGATTGTCAGGTGTTTCCTCAAAGCATTTGGACAAAGAACCTCAAGTACCAGGGGAATATAATTTCCCTCAGACAATCAAAGAACCTCCATTAACATGCAGAACATCTGTACACTTCTGTCACAACTTTTCCAAGTCAACAATATACAGTATATGTATGCCTGGCTGAGCAAGCAAGTTGCCAACAATTCTCAAGAAATACAGAATGTGTTAACTTACTAATAAACCACAATTAAAACCCAAGACATCCATATTAAATATTCAGGGTCTGGCCAGAGAGGTTAAACTCTGATCAACCAAATAATCAATTTCACATTTTTATTTTGTTCGCTTTTTTAAACTGGCTTTATATACCAGTGATAGTCCTCATAGTGATTCTGACTTTTTTCAGGCAAATATACAGTAGGTTCCAGGTTAAAGCCTAGAGAGGAATGGACATATCACCATTATCATAGCAAAAAGCTTACAGCATATGTCCTGTGTAATAAGTATGTGTCATTTGCAGTAAGAGTCAATGCTGGTTTGTACAAATTCAGTAGGATACAGGGAAACGATGTTTGACCTTGGAGGGCAATGATTTCTAACTGATTTGGACACTTTAGCCTATATTTCAAAAAAGCAGCAGTTGCTTAGCCTACATGGTTTCTCACTTTTTTCAGCCTGTATCTTTGGGCTCTGTGATGAGATTCCTGTCATCACAATCTCGGGAAAAGTTTCATGTGGAAAAATTATAATCTGATTAAACCGCAGAGCATTTATCCTACAAAAACCCAGACAATGGAGTCAAGGACAATGCTTTCAAATAAGCCTACAATAGGTCATTTGACAGCCTGCTAAACTCAATGCAACATGCAATTATATTGCCTTAAGTGTGCACTGATAAATAGTGCTCATCGTAGACTTCTTACTGAAAAACAAAACCACTCGCTTACCTTCTGCTAGGAGACGGATCGCATGAGCAAAAGAGGGGTCGAGGTTATCCTTTTCAGCCATCAGCTCAGGTAAACACTTATCCTGATGCATTGTAGAGGACCTCTTCACCGCGTGTGCAGGTGAGAAGACAGGAGCAACGGTCTTTGAAACAGTTTTGATGACGACTACAAGGAAACCGAAATATGTCTAGATCCGCAAGATGGGCTTCCTAAAAGAAGGTCCAGGGTGAATTTAATTCATAGGTGTGAGCCCATCACTGCGAATGTTGTTCCGTCTACACGGCACCCCGCTGAAGATTCACACTCGCACGCTTTGCTTGCAGATCGCATACGCTCCCCGCCCCTTAACATTATTGGTCATATTCTCTGACAGACTCTCCTATAGAGATTATTTAGAAACGAACATTACAATGCAGGGACCGGTGATGCCAATAGTTATGCCATTGTAACCTCTGCAATAAACGAATCTATAGTTGAACTTGACCATATGATATAGTGAGCACGATTATACTGACTGACGGTTTTCTACTACCTTACGTCTACTACTTATAGTAGTTAGACCTACAGCCGTTGGTTGAGTCAGTTAGCATATGGTGGCTGTAAACTGTCACAGGAGCCCATTATCACTGACAAGGTTATATGTCTTCAATAAGATGTAGCCTATAAAGTTTAGTTTTTATGGTTTATCTCAAAGATAATTATCATTCAAATGTAGTCCTATAACTCTTCTGACTATCTGGCCTACTGCTGTCCGTGGTGCTGAACGGCACCCATATGCATAACCCTAACCCTAAAGACTGAAGGAATTCAGTATATATTTATTGCACAAATAGCATTTAGACCTGAGGATCGCCTACCATAGTAGCCTATGCCTCGATTTTGGTAGATTTAGTACACGTATTGATGTCTTGTGGATATGGCTTTACTTTCCATATTTCGTCATTAGGATCAAAACAAATTAATCGTATTGTGGCTATAGAGTTTAGACAATTGCATACAGACAGACACAGAAACGCAAATAACATAAAAACGCTATAGCGGCATATGCGCCTTTGCCATATCAAGAAAGATATTATGAACAAATATATTTGTTGATTTTATTACAGGAGGTATATACATTGTCAATCATCATTTCGAAGTTGATGTTCATTTACTGAACATATTTATATTCCATTTGAAAAGTTATTCGCAATTACTGGCTGACAGTGTAGGCATTTGTACCATAGATTCGTACAGCTCTCTAGTGGTCAAAGCAGGAAGTTGCACATTATTATTATTATTATTTACTTTAAAATATGAAAGTGTCGTTTAGTTACGCCTATTGTGAAGGTTTAGCAGCATATTTTATTAACGACCTATGAGTGCAGTAGGCTAGGCTATACAACTTACACATACATGTTTATATTTGCATTAATGTTGCAGAGATCTGGCAGGCAGTGACCTTAACATTTATGTAATGTCTTATAGACAAAGGCCCGCCCACCCTGGAATTGACCAGTAATTTCAATAGGATTAAATAGCGAGGATGAGTGCATTTTTTACAAGTTCCTTGCAACGCCCCCTGCGCCCATGAGGGCAGTGCATGATCATGTGAAGAGCACATTTCTGGAAACACAAGAAGGTAGGCCTACTGTACTTTGTACTCGAGCAAACTTTAAAAACAATCTGCAAACAGTTGTCGAATAGTAGACTATGCAATGGCCATCACCCATTGGCAATGTTTTTGATCATTCATTTTAAAGTTTGTATTCCAAAGTAAATGTTTTATTGTATATCAACAATTTAC
>JAODUG010000007.1:3447447-3473995 GCA_027564795.1 Aphredoderus sayanus
TCGGGCCTTTTAACCCTTCTGTTGTCCTCGGGTTTCAAACACACACCTTGTTGTGCCAGCAGTGCACATCATATGTGGGTGTAAGCTGTAGAATTAACCCTCATAATGTACTCAAAAATCGTACATTTCGCCACATAGCGGCGCCATCTGATTATGTATGATTTGTGTGTTTTTCAATTGTCATTGCTAAATGTATTTATTTATTTTTTAATTATTTCTTTATGTATTTGTGTTGTTTTTTGTGCCTTTTAACCATCCTGTTGTCCTCGGATTTCAAACACACACCTTGTTGTATCAGCAGTGCACATCATGTGTGTGTGTAAGCTGTAGAATTAGGTTTAGCGTCTTCTATCTTCCACAAAGTGGTAATGATTTTGGTCAAATTGACCCGGAGGACATCATGAGGTTTAATGCTAACACGAATGGAGAAATGAACAGCTGGATTACAATATTCACAGCTTCCTGTGCTTTAAAAAAAATGTTTTAACCATGTATGTGTGTTTATATGCACTGTATGTATTTGAATTATATTGGCATTTACATTTTTTGTATTGTACAACTGAGGTACTGAGTTGGCTACACATTTGGGAAGAATGGGGGGGGTGCTGTCACACGCGGCTCAAACTGAGGTCTGCTGGTTGAAGTATGGTCTGGACAATGAAGGAGAGTTAGGCAGTTTTGTTGCCAAATTCCCATTGCTCAAGGTTACTAAATATGTTTAAAGGAGGAGAGTAATGGCATTGTTTGCTGCCTTGTATATGGCAACAGAACCACATTTCTTCTCTCACCTTCTGGTAAAGTGTCTCACAATCTTGCTTTGCCACAAAGCTGTGAAAATGTTGTATTATGTAATGTATGGATCTTTCTAATTTGTATATTATTAATCTACACAAACAAACGAAACAAAAATCGATGCTTTAAAAAAATAATGCGTATTTGTGCTGACATTTACTGCAAAATAATGCTATATAAATAGGTTTGTCATTTGTTTTCACTACATATGTATTGTTGAGGTTTTATCTGATCGGATTGTCAATTATTTTATATTTATTCATTTATTTTATTTGCAGCTGTGAACAACTACATTATTTTAGAACCACCCTACAGCAATTCATAGATTTTGAAATCCAATTCTCCCTCTGAAACAACAAGGGACAACTGATAATTACCTAAATGCATTTTGTTCTAAACTATCCATAGCTTGAGGGTACTCCATCCTCAGGGTCTCCTCGGCATGTCTCCTGATGGCTCTCTCCTGAGTGTAAGTTAGGTGGTCCAGGAAGCAAGCTAACCTGATTTGTTAAGCCTCTACTTTGTAGGCTGTTGCATATGCTGACTGAACACTTGGGGCACCAAACGCCGAGCTCCGCAAGTCCTTCCTTCAGAGCCAGTGTGGAGAAGCGGTTAATTTAGAAGCACTCTGCCAGAGCGGCCTGGCCCGCAGCCAGAGGGCACTGTGCTCACTGTCCTTGAGAAGTCAGCCCCGGTGGATTTCTATTTAACATATTGAAAATCGTCTTTGACGGGAAGATATATTAAAAGTCTATAATGAGTTAGGCCGTGACGTAGTGGACGGCCATGGTGTTGAAGCTCTGGGTCAAATCAGACAAAGATGGACGGACTTGGCCATCGCACAATTACAACGGGAACCATTTTTTACATTCTCCCAGCTGCATAGTTATGGCAGCTTTCTTTCTTGTCAGGTCTCTTGAGATGGTGAAGCATACAAAGATTGATTTGTACTGTTGTTGCATTTTTGTGTAGAGCCTTGACCTTCTTTAAAATTGATTGGTAAAGGGAGAACCATGCAAAAGCAGGTCTCTCCAAAGAAACACTTAATTAGTCAACACAAGAAAGTTATTTTCTTATGGTGAGGATATCATTTTTTATATTAATATTTAGAATATAAAATATATATGCTCAATTGAACTCATGATAATTAAATTAAAGTAAAAAGCACATATTTGTTAAACTAGGTAAACAAAAACATTACATGTAAATATTAACCCTCCTGTGTCCTAAGGTTTTCAGCTGAGGGAGCCAACCGCGGAATGTCATACGTCCATGTAGTGGTTGGTGCCCGCTACTGGCGAGTGCACCTGGTCATTTTGACCCATAGGACAGTGGGAGGGTTAAACACCAACCTACCTGATTTTAATCAAGTACACTTTGCCATCATTGATAACAATTAATGTATTGATCCTTATTATAGCTTCGTCTTGATTACAGGAAAAGGCGAACTGCAACAAGGAAAACTAAATATTACTAATAAATTACTATTTACTACAATTACCAATTAAAGCGTAAAAAAATACAAATAATACATACATACAAAATACATACCTGTAAGGTTCCACTAAAAACAAAGAGTTTCATGAAGAAAAATCCAGTCCCTGTGGCTCCTTGGTCAACATAAAATATAGTTCCTTGGACCGCTTGAGTTTGAACTCTTAGAGTAATACTGTTGAGCTCTTTGAGGTCAAGGCCTTCAAACTCCAGATATGAATTGCCAAAATAATGAAAATAACTGGTGTCTACAAGATAAAAAAACAGACAAAAATGAAATACAGTAAAACTGTCATAACGGCCTACAAGCACTTATGCTACTACCTAGTTATGGGGAGACTTGTAGGCAATTCTGATTCAGGGGTCAAAATTAAAATTATATTGAATATCAATTAGACTGCTCTTGATGCGAGTCTCAACTCAGCTTCATGGGAAGAATATCAAAGAAATTATTTAGGATTTTTATAGTATAGCCTACTGTAAATAAGTACTGGTACAGTTTCTCTTAACTTTAGTCCTAGGTTTAGTTTAGTTAGTTTTGTCACTGTACAGTATAGTATATAGCCAGGACAAACAATCAGTTATCTTCAGTGTGTATGAATGCATGTACTGTAGGTTAGTGTATACATTTTCATCCATATGCACATTACTTGAAGTAAGTGCACCATAAAATGTGAGCTGTAAACTAAGTAACAGGACGGAACTGTAAGGAGACATAAGTGCTGGTGTTAATATTGACAAAATCCAGATTCTTAGCAAAACCTGCATTTTATGGTCTGAAAATGGCTCTACACATCATACTCGTTAGAAATTGCCACAGGACCTGGCTGGTTTCCAACTATACCTTTTGTCCACTCGTGTGTCATCAAATTCAAATGTTAATGGTAATGGGGGCCCCGTCCCCTCACTCAGCTCCTTGACTACATTTTAGAATTTTTCAGAATTGTGCAATGGGTGGAGTCAGGCTCAGATCTGGGGTGAAGTTATTCTTATGAAGCACTCTTTGTACATATTTCTCTTATTACTGTAGCTTATTTACCTTGTGGGATTTTACCCTTAGCTGTTGTTTATAGTATGTTACATAACATAAACTACAGTAAGGTTGCTAGGGGCTTAGTTGCTAGACGTGCAAGAATATTTCCTTTTTCCTTTATATATATGCTAGCAAGGTAATCATTTGGCACATACTAACATGCATTATTTATACTAATGTATATTTATACTAATGTGTGTTCTTGTTGTTGCTAAGATACATAGTTTCTTCCTTGCATCCCTCATAGGTATAATGTCAAGAGCACAGAGCTAAACAAATGCTTTCTTAAAAATCACAACACATACTTGCTGTCACACGCGGCTCAAACTGAGGTCTGCTGGTTGAAGTATGGTCTGGACAATGAAGGAGAGTTAGGCAGTTTTGTTGCCAAATTCCCATTGCTCAAGGTTACTAAATATGTTTAAAGGAGGAGAGTAATGGCATTGTTTGCTGCCTTGTATATGGCAACAGAACCACATTTCTTCTCTCACCTTCTGGTAAAGTGTCTCACAATCTTGCTTTGCCACAAAGCTGTATAGCATTAAATAACTCAAGCAGAATAGGGCTGCAGGGAGGCTAATGATACAGATTTATTACACCACACTACATTGTACAGTTGTTAGCTTAGTTTTAACCATCCAATTCAATAGAAAATTACAGCATCTTAGTAAAAGCTCCCACGTGGCGAAAACTACAGATGTTAGTGACACATGAACTTAAAAGACATATACTTAAGTTCATTAAACAGCACATTGCTACATATTGGAATGGCATACATCTACATACATTTGTCGGAAAAAGAAATTAACCGGCTTAAATAAAAAGCATTTCCTTGATACATCTGTTCTAACTAGTGAAATCATTATTGTACGTAACTTTAAAGTGTGTCTATATGACTTTCTGCCACTAGATGTCACCCTGAGCACACCTGCATCTCAGATAAACCAAATACTCTATGGGTCATACACACACACACACACACACACACAAAACATGAATGTGGCCGGCTTGAGTGGAAAACAAAGAACAGAGTAGCATGGATTACAATACACACAGAAGGAGTGAGATATCATTGTCTGCTCATTACACATTTAATCCACTTTACACAGAAAATGGATTGCTGCTATATTCTTTAAAAATAAAAATCATATAAATAACCTTTAAAGTTTTGGCCATGATTAACGGAGAAACTGCAAGACCTTTATCAATATTTTCTACATGTCAAGTCCTAACAGGCCGGACCCTCTCTGATCTGACAGCGGGCCTCTGGAGCAGTTAACAATAGCAAACAGGCTAACCTAAATACCCCCATTTTCTCTGCAGGACAACGCGACTGATACCCTGCGGAAAAGTCATGAACATAGAAAAAAGAAAAGGGGAATTATGAGGCGCACACCTACTGTGATCTGTGAATTAATGAGGATAAATGCAAACACTGACAATAGTGCGCCATCTCCCTTTTCCAGCCCTGACAATGGGGTACGCCAATGCTGATGATGGAAAATTACCCCTCAGAGACAAAGCTATTCATTAATTTTAAAGCCTTGTTTAGTCTGATGTAGTCTTTGATGCAGCGTGCGGCTGCTGCCAGGAGGCAGTATCATGCCTCATTAGCAGTTTGTTCCAGCCTTTCCCTCAAAAGTTCTGCTGTCTCCTCCATACCTTACACAACGTTACATTTCTCATCCGCACTTCTCCAGTAAGCGCTGATTAAAATGCTCGAGTTGAATCTAAATTGTAAATGTACAAATCTACTGTACCTGCACTGTGATTTTTTTTTACCCAACCATTCATTGCCTATTGTCAAACTGCAGGAGACAGCTACTGCCTTGTAGAAAAAAGGGGGCAGAATATAATGTTCAATTATCGCTGACATAGGGGTTTGTGACCATTGTATTCCCTTTTCTCTGTATTCATCTGTATTGTTAAATTGCTAATGTCGAACAAAAACTTTCATGAAAACCTTTTCAAAATCACTGTAAAGTTAACATACTGTATGTACAGTAACTTACAGCTTACAGTAATTTAGGGCCAAGTTAAATACATGTCAATGAAAAACACTGAGGAAATTGATTCGTTTTGCATTTGCACTTTCAAAGGAGCAGTTGCAGAGCAAGTACTGTGAATGTCAGATGGAGGTTAAAGCATAACGTTATTCCAAGGGAAAGATATGTTTAGTAAAAATGTGAACTGGGGATCAATTAATACAACTATAGACTCTGGGTGATGAGATTTAATTGATATGGACTTAATGTCCCATTTATAAAAAACGCCAGAATGTAAGTCCTGTTTTATCCCTGATTTATTGGACAGGGTAATAGACTGACTGATTGAACTTGTCACAGGACAGAGATAAAATATTGCTGAAGACCATTCTTGGCCTCTTGCAATTTCAGAGCCCAGGAAGAAAGCACAAGGTCGTTCTGTGTTCATGAAATAGGTAGAGAAATCCTGTATTTCAAAATAGCTAAGACAATGTCACTGGTTTTAATGAGGATGACACTGCATAAGGATGGACTGAAATGTGCAATGCATAAAATACAGTAGAGTATATTTAAAAAGGGGTATTTGCAACAAAGCCCGTTTAATATAAAGGGATGGAATTGTTATGTTTCACGATAAACCACAGAAATATTCATGACGGTTAGTATTACTATTCCAAATTTAAATGATTAAAACCGTGTTGGACTACAAAGCTGAAGCACTCGCATGCATCTCCTAGATGCAGGCGCAGCATTCAGCATTCTTTTTATTGTGTCAATGAAAAAATGGCAGAAGTCGGTGACAGTGCTCCGGCGATTTCAGCCTTCTTTAGCCCGACACGTGGCGCGAACACAGAGCTAAAGTGGAGCAAAACCAGTCCCTATGCACACTGCATGCGAGGCAGACACTGCTTGTGCTGCTTGCATTTTGGTGGCTTTTTACCCTCACCAGCCCGCCTTTCACTCCACTAATTAAATGGATATAATTTTGCTGCTTGCCTGAATCGTTGACAAAAGATGTATGTTAATATAACCATAACAGACACACCAGATTGTTGTTGATGCATACATGTATAACCATCTGGGGAGCCGTCCACTGAATTTGTTTAAAAAGGGCAGGCGCTTTCAAAAAACACTTTGCAGGTGATTGGATGAACCACCATTGTTGCTTTCGAGTCGTCTGCTGTCGTAACACCTAAACCATGCCCGCAGCTACCTGTACAACGCTGATTGGTCACACATTTGATATACCGGACTGAATTAAAAGGATTGCTTGCCTCTCCAAACTAAAGCTCGCAAGATCAGTATGGTCTTCCAAAGCTGTTAATATTTAATAATAATTGAATTGTCCTAAAACATGCATATCATCATATTAGGCTAAAGGCCCTTTAACACCAAATGTGTTGCAAAATATCAATGGTAAATTTTAAATGCATTATAGTAAATGACACCATACACACAATGTGAATGTTCGCAAACCAAAAATGCAAAATTTGATTCACTTCAAGGTCCATTTGTCAAACTTTCGCCAGGCAATTTAATGTTTAACCACTCACAAAGAACCATTGATGTAGGAGTGTCACGATATCAGACTTTCACTACAAGATGATCGGCAAAATAATTCACTACTACACTTACGATATCACAACTATATTAATTCACAATATTATGTAAACTTCCTCTTCAACTTTGTGTTTTTTGTTGTGTGAGGTATCAAAGCTTGTTTTTATCTGTAGTAGAACTAATCACCCAAAATATGACGTGGTGTATGAAACTTGCATCATATATTCAGTTATGTGATCAATATATGTTATGTTTTTCATGGACAGGGAATCAGATGGCTAGACTAAAAACTACCACATCAGGGTACGTTAATAACATTAGTTGCTTTTGATAACAATCACTATGGGATCGGTTGAGACGTGGTAAATATTGATGGTGAAGTTTGGCAATAGGGCTGCAGGTGTGCATGTAAGCTCAGGCTATGCTATGGTTGGTTTCAATGCAAGAGTACCTTTCTAGATTCTTCTGATAAGCCAACAAGTCACAGTGGAGCAACCCTTAAAACCACTGCATTATAATGTTACATCTGAAGTCGCACTGGTGGGCGGTGTTCTCTCTTATTTATACGATATTATCACATGGATTTATAGCATGATATCAATATTTAATTTATTAATATCACAGATATCGTCAAAACAGGGATATCGCGACACCCCTACACTGATGACATCAATATTTACATTCTACTATACATGGTAAATGCTTTTACAAGCGGAAAAAAGTCTACAGAATTAAACGTAAAAGTATATATTTATGTACATTTAAACAATACTGTATATCTCATAATAATGCATTCTAGAGCATCAAGTCCCTAAGCATTGCTACTGTATGCTGTCTGATTTTATAAACTAACAAACATAGATGATGCGAGCTACAGCACTGACAGTTACTGCACAGCAGCATGCAAGCATACACTGTTGCTGTGAAAACAAATTGAGGCCCTTCTTTTTTGATCTGGCAAAGCCTCAACTTGTGAATATTCATAATGGTGCACCTCCTGTGCATGGTATTACTGTATGAATCACTACCGAAGTTGTACAGTAACACTGAATAAATTACATTGGCCAAAAGCATACTAATTAGATGCCGCCTGTAAAAATGTAAACAAACTATGCAAGACATGAAGAAAACTATAGCACATAGATCCATTTGCATACATTTGCACATATTAGTTGACCGTTTATCTGTACATCTTAGGGCTGCATTTGCTAAGAAATGAATTCCAATGATATTAAAAGCAACAAAGCCGCATTCATGTAACCATATTAACCCACCTTCCATGTTCAAGCTCCCACAGACTAGGTACTGTAGGTTTCATAGGTTTGTGAGGAGTCTTAGGTTTAAAAGAATTCTGTCTGAGTCTATTTCAAGCAGCACCAAGGGCACTGGATGCTTTTAGATGGTGACCTAGTTAGATAAACCCGCGAGTTTCTGGATTCTCTTACTTATACACAAATAGTAAAGTGATTCTGTTTGGTGTACAGATGCTCGATATGTTATATTCCTAAGGATGTGTTTGCGGTAGGGTTAACCCTTCCTATCCCAAAGGAGCAGGCAGAAATTTCTTGGCTTGGATCAGGTGCGGCAGATAGGACTCCATTACAGGGTGGGTTCACAGTGATTTTCAGTGTCACACTGAATTGATTCGAGATTGCCCGTGTTCCGAGTTCTGTTTTACTGAGAACAGGTTCAAATTAGACAGACCTCATCTGTCAAGCAGTGCCAGTATATCAAGTCTGCATATCTGTAGAAATAATGTATATTCCCCCAAAAAGAATAGGCATTAAATAATTACAAACCCTTTCAAAATCATATATCTGATGGTCCAACTGGAAGAGGCAAACTGTGCTGTACAACTCCCCATTTGAGTCCAAGTGGGGGTATTTTTTGGTTCAATAGCATTTTTTAATAAAATAACCTTAAAGTGGGTGTTAATGTTTGATTGAGAAGGTCTGAGCCAAGGCGCCGTTATGTGGTCGAAGTCTAGGTGGAGAGGAATATAGCTTCCACTTGAAAAGATTCTCTTTCAAGCCTTTCATTTAGTATTCAAGACTTGTTTCTGTGTGATGAATAACTAACTACAAGATGATATTGATGTGAACATCAGCAAGAGTGTAAAATCAAGCGGTAAGTAGCGATAAGCACAGTATATCCTTTACATACAAACATGGTTTACATGTGAAAGTAATGTTTGTTCTGTAAGGGATTAAAGAGATGCCCAAAAAAAAGGTCCATATAAACGTTTATTGATTGAAATGGTTTTACAGCATTGATGTATTGTAGTTCAGGTTTTATTATCCATTGACTTTTGTAATGTAATGCAATGAGCAACCACACAGAGGCAATATGTCATGGACTGATTCAGCTCTGCAACACAAAGCAGCCTGAAAAAGAAATAGAGTATGCGCTGTAGCCTGGGTTTTACACAGCCAGCCAGACTTGTTGAATTGTCTGGAAAAAACGACACCTTAGCCTGTAAGCTACATTCTGCATGGCTCCGCTACAGCCATCAAGTGTTGGACATTAAATTTTAGTGTCAGCCTTCTAAGGGATGTTTATTTTGAATGGTCCATCCGCACTGCGTTGTGTGGATATTCAAATTAAAAAATATAAAAATACAAATGATGGAAACCCTGATTGTTCGAGGCTGTGTAGATTCTCAGTAGATTCAGTATTATCTTTTCTCTGGCCTACTGTTACAATGTACAACAATGATACTGTATACTGAACATCCACAATGGGCTATAAGCAGTTTGAAAGATATTTACAATGTAACCAGTGCATACAAACTAGTTTATACAGATACATCATCACAACAATTTAAAAACAATTGGACCAACATCAGATTGGTGGAATGCTGATGACATGGTAACATGGAGCTAGGCATTAGCAAGATAAAGTTGAACCATTTGGATAGCAGATGAGATCACACTACACTTTAATGTCTGCTTGTCTCAGTCCAACTCTATGGACATTCTAGAAGATGGCTCACAGTGAAGTGAAATTTAAGTGGATGTTTACTTTATATTCTTCTATTCACTGCTGTGTTTTGTGCTGAATATAAAGGATAATGAAGCTGATGTTGGTAGTGACCCATAACAGACCCACAGGTATTCTGTGTTTTCATGGTGGTGCTGTTAGTAAGAAAAACCAGGTGCATTGTGAATGTGGGCAGTGGACCTTTCCACTTAATGTCGTGGCCATGTAATCAAATGTGTGCCTGTATTCACTTCGCATGGCATTCATGCAGGCCTCTTCGCCCTGTGTTTGTACGAGACGCAAATGTTGTCAAACTGGTGTTTGTGCTTTGCAGTGTGCTTGTCTTATATGTGTTCTGGTCTTCCTCAGACGTTGGTTCTGGTATTGTGTGTAGGGCATATTAACAGTAGCATGGGCATGCGGTTTCAGCCTGCATGATCTATCACAACAATGCATGTCTTTTCCCATTCCGTGTTTGCATTAGATGCTTTGTCACTGTTCTTTATATTACAAATAATAAATAAGGACTTTTTCCCATGGAATTTCCATATACATACATGCATATCTGAGCATAATTGATTCCCCACTTCTATCCACCATAGAATGACTGTTCATAGGAATATATTTGTCTGAAAATGCACATTACCACACATTACGCACATGGAATATTCAACCATTTTTTTGTTTTGTTTGATATGTTGCTCTTTTATTACACTTCTCCCTCGTAGGTGACACACTACCTCAATATTAAATTGGTTCTATATGACTTTCTGCCACTAGATGTCACACTAAGCACTAGGGCTGCACGATTCTGGCTAAAATGAAAATCACGATTTTCTTGCTTGGAATGGAGATCACGATTCTCTCCCCCACCCTTAATATAAATGGGTGTTGCACTAATTTAAGAGATATAGAAGGAAACAAAACATGACGATTCATTGATGATAGGACTGGCACTGGACAACAGAAAGGAAATGTTCCTGTTTTTAACTCAAATGCAACAGCTTTAATCTGACACTGCACCAAAAAACATTCTTGTCTAACTTGTTATAGGTTAACCCTACAACAAGGTATGCCAGCTTTATGTAGCCTATTGCATAAATAAATGATGCTCAGATGATTGGAATCATAAGTCATGGCAAGCCTAAGCCCTTTGCATCACAGGCTACTTGGTGAAAGTACTGTAGTCTGAGAACGGGGGATCATAAAAACATCTGTGCTATGTGGTATCTATGATTGTAGCATATACCATGGAAATCCCCGATTTTAAGAGGGTGGGAGTGAATTTCTGCTGCTGTCTTCGAGAGGGCATTGCTGTATGTGCGCTAGAAGTACTACGCAAGATGCAGTTTTCAGTTGACGTGACATGTAGTAGGCATACCGTTTTCCGAATAAATAGAGTTGCAAGCCAGACGCCTCCCTCGTCTAAATCGAGAAATATATAACCTACCTAAAGTAAAAAATAAACAAACAGGCCAACTTAGAAATCATAGCAGGACAAAACAGAAGCGCAACGAAATATTCCGTGCCTATTTATATTTGTCTATATTTTCAAGACGCGGGATGAAAACGGCATCCAACAGCTGATCTACCTTAAAACAAAAAACGGTACTCAACTGATCGAGCTGCATTAACTGCTAAATAATATTACTGTCGTTAAAATGATTGTTAAATGTAAATGGACTGCATTCATATAGCGCTTTTCTAACCTACTGGCCCCTCAAAGCGCTGTACATGATTGCCTCACATTCACCATTCACACACACATTCATACACCGATGGTGGTGTTAGCCATACAAGGAGCCACCTGACCACCGGGATTAGTTAGGGTTAAGTGTCTTGCTCAAGGACACCTCAACACTTGGTGAGGAGTTAGAACTTTCTACATTCTTCTAATGTAGAAAGGAGATCGCATCGAGGTATGAAACGAGATTTTATTTTGATTAATCGTGCAGCCCTATTAAGCACACCAGCATCTCAGAGAAAA
The DNA here is from genome assembly GCA_027564795.1 of Aphredoderus sayanus. NCBI lineage: Eukaryota > Metazoa > Chordata > Actinopteri > Percopsiformes > Aphredoderidae > Aphredoderus > Aphredoderus sayanus. The sequence goes on from JAODUG010000007.1 coordinate 3,459,278, forward strand.
ACAAATGCTTTGTGGGCTACACACACACACTAAACGCAGCCGGCCTGGCTACAGTATGTAAACAAAGAACAGCACAAAGAATAGGGAGTGTGATACCATTCTCTGCTCAGGGTGCCATTACATGCCATTACTACAAAGAACATTGTTGTTTGCTGCTATATTGATGTTTGAAATATTGTATATATAGCACATGTATCATTTAATATACAGAGATAGAGTAGAACCATTACCAAAGGCCAATAGTTGTGGGCAAGCGGTTATGGTGGTCGACTCCCTAGGTTATGAGTTTGATTCCTGACATGTCTGGTCTACCTGTAAGCATAATTTACCCCTAGTTGCTCCTTAGTACTGGTAACTGTACCCACTGTATGTTGCTCTGAATGAAAGTGTCTCTTAAATGACCTTATTGTAATTGCTGGAATAAATCTAACAAGAATTAATGTAGACTAAAAGAGGCGTAACTTCTGTGCTGCCCTTGAACAACCAATTTTTCAAGCTGCACATTGAAAGAGTGTTAATGTGTGCGTGTTTGGGTAGGGGTGGGGGTGTTAAGGACATCTCTGAATATTCATCACCATTGATGCATTATGAGGAAGTAGCTTTTCAATTGACATGCAAGCAACAAAACATACCTGGTGGCTGTTTTGGAACTGGTGCTGGGATCACTGTTGGCACTGATGTCCCGAGCATGGAGTCCCCGGTGACATTCACGGCTGTATCCACCGGAGGAACGTCTACAACAGCAGGAATGCAACTGACCGTGTTGATGCCATCTACACAGGAATGTGCCTCTGGGCATGGACTCAACAGGCAGTCATCATAGTTGTACTCACAGCTCTTCCCCTGTACATACAAAATAAATAGCCTTGAGACCTGACAAGCAACACTAAAGTAGAATAAAGGCACAGGATGTAAAACGGAATTACTATAATTACAGTACTATAGTTCTTCAGCCTGCGTAATTATATAATAACCACCAAGATAACTGTGAATTCTAAGGACACTTTAATAACGGCAGGAAATGAAGTGTGTATGTAGCCACATGAACAATTACCACACGCGGCACAGGATTTCAGGTCCAAAAGTAATTTCAAAAGACAGCGTTTCTATTTCTGGTGCGAGAGAACGCACACGCATGCGCACACACCCACAAAACCTAAACATTTCCCATAATTACCAGAAAAGACAAGAAAAACTGGGAGCAGAGAGGGTAAAGGTGGGGAACTAGGTGGGGAATGAGTCTCGTCGAGTCTCACCACAAATCCAGGGCGACAGAAACAGGTGTAGCCATAGCCCGGATCACTCTGAATGCATATCCCCTGGTTGCAGGGCTGGGGAAGGCACTCATTAATGTCATCCTCACAGTGAAGGCCTGTCCAACCTGCCAGGAACAAAAACCCACAGAGTGCCGTGGTGAGCCCGGGCTCTCCTACTTCCACCACCCTCTGAAGTGAATATCAATCAGATTCTCCCACATTGATTTGCTTCTCTTTGGCTTCACACACACACACACACACACACACACACGCACACATACAAGAAAAAGGCTTTCACTAAAGAGGAAGATGCCACATACATTTAAATGAGGCGATGCGTCTTTTTATCACCGTCGGGTTTTTTTGTACTGTATGACTGCAAATGTCTCTCTTGGGAAAACGTCACAATGGCTTTTGCTTTGCGTAACTGCTATGTAGACATTATGGTAACCTCGCAACACTCCATGGCCTCTTTCCATCTGCTAAGAGCATACAGTAAGGAACGTGGTACTGTAGATGGGAGCAAAGTCTTCTAGCATACAAGAGTTTTCTTTCATACATTGTGTGGACATCGTTTACCAGGAAATACCTCACTACCATGGTATGTCCTAATAAGCCTGTGATGCACTGAAAATTGTTGTTACCTTGACGAAAGAGAGAGTATACAGTCTTACAACAGTTCTTGGCAAATGGAAAAAGAGCTGATTAGGCGGCCTGACTTCAGAGTAAACCCAGAGAACTCACGGGTTCCCTTCTGTGACTCACCTGGCCTACAGTGGCAAACGTAGCCGTTAATCAGGTCTTCACAAATGGCACCATGGAGGCAAGGGGTTGAACAGCATTCGTTAGCATCCACTTCACAGAAGTCTCCCATAAAACCTGGCGGGCAGCTAAAGAGACAACGTTTCACAACTGACAACTGTCCAAATTGAAACGCCAGAATGTTTGTTCACACGCACCCACACTAATGCATAGGCAGTGGCACGTGAACGCACCTTATTTTGAATTCATCATCTATGAAGCACTTTGTGGTTTCCCCTACATAAACAATGCTCTAAGAGAAACATACTGTATATGTGGCGTCCGCCTGCATTGAAGTGAGTATAAAAGAACTGCTGTGCTAAGGCGCCAGGCAGTCCATTAAGTCAATAGATAACCGGGGAGCAGCACTCTGCTTGGAGTAGCGGTGCACCAGTACACATTAAATGATGACACCGGCCATGCAGGAGCTGAGCGCGTGCAGAAAGGTACGACAATGTAATTAAGTGCAAGATGCCCAGGGACCTGCTGTGTCAAATCTACACACCGTTACAGCAGACAGTGTGTGTTTAGGCACACTTCATCACTCACAGGACAACATGCCAGCAATTAAAAGGCAATTGACTAGCAACTACTACAATTTAAATTTGAGTTAAGCAATATATTCTCAAACCAAAATAAATGTATCAACGTGGTAGCAATTAATTAAATGTTTAATTAATTGCCTACCCTAGGACAACACAGGGTTAATACTAAATAATAATAAAATAATTATTCATTATTAACCACATTTGAACCTAACATTTTGACCCGGGAGGACAACGGGAGGATTAACTCACAATAATGATCCGCAAAAGACCTCTTCTCTAACATAACTAACTCTAGGGCGACAGGAGGGTTAACCAGGTCATACAGTGCATTTGGACTTTCTTTTTCTATTTACGTATTTTTTCTAATGATATTAGTTAAACTGTGCTTATTCGATGTCATTCAATAAAGGCATTTTAGTCTGTTGTACTTCTGCTATACCAACCTCACCTGCATGTAAAATTTGATCCTTTACCATCAAGGCAAGTAGCCCCATTGAAACACAGGGCTACATCTGAATAGGCCTCTTTGCAGACGTCTACATCAAACTCACAGCTTTTCCCAGTGTACCCATCAGGACAAAAACATGCATATTTATCAGTGAGATCCACGCATGACCCTCCATTCAAACAGGGACTAGAAGCGCACTCCTGGAAAAGAGAAGATGTCAAATAAAACCAAGGTTGCACCAGCCCTATTGAAACCTGCAAGTAGACCAAGAATACATTTTTGTGTATATAACTATATGGACAATATGGATTAAAAATAGTATAAACTAGAAATGTTCTGGCAATTTAATGGCAATAATGTCTAGATTTCTCAATGCACAGTATGTTCTGTGAGAACAAAGCAACTCAATGTTAATCTCCAGAGTCCAGTAGAAGTGGTGCAGGATGTTAAATCAATGAGGCATTAGGCTAAACTTTTTTTTTTAACTTAAATCAGGTATTTGCACAATGCTTACATGACCTGGGTAGTTCAATTGACTGATCTAGATGACAACAAAAAAACAATCAATATAGTTTGTGATATCTAAAGCCATGCAGCGCTAGCAAAACTCCCGGAAGGCTTTCCTGTGAATTCAACTATATAAAGCTCAACTTACATTAATGTTTGTCTCACATCCGCGCCCGGTCCATCCCAATTCACACTGGCAGGAGTAAGAATTCAATCCATCCCTGCACCTGATAATACAAACAGAATTGAGAAACTACAGGGCAAATATATTTGTTACAGCAATTTATGGACAGCTTGCAGATTGAACAATTTATGATAATGCAAGCTTACAGTACAAGATGTTTGAATGATGACATATCAGCTTCTTCCCACTGACAGAAAGAACTTGAGTCACATTAGCTTCTCAAAACAGAACATATCTCACGACTGAGTTGCGTCAGTGTGCAATGTAATTAAAAATAATTGACGTTTACGGCGGCTCTATTTTTAATGCTAATGAATATGTACCTCCCATGAAGACACGGTGCTGACTCGCATTCATCAACGTTGGCCTCACAGTTAAATCCCATGAATCCATTAGGACACAAGCAGTGATATCGATCGGGAGCATCAATGCACCTCCCACCATTTTGGCATGGCTTTGAACTGCACTCGTCAACATCATGTTCGCACCACATCCCTGGAAATTGGTAGATATTTTTTTTCAGCATTACATATTTGGCAACAGCATGCACAACATAGTATTTGAGACACTAAGGTTGGGAGAGGTCAAGGGCATATACACACGGCAGATCATAGAGCCAGGTGGTATGTCCAGACTTTATTTTACAACTCTATAAACGCAATTTCTCTTGATATCCCTTATTCGAGATACAGTACATTTTGCAGTTAACGTTATAATACAGAGACAAAACCTTTATTTAAGACAACCAACTGTATCGTTGGAAAGAAAAATACAGCCTTAAAGATCAGTATGGCAGAGTGGACTTGCAACCATATGCCATATAACCAACGATGTTACTACATAACATGATGTTCTGTTACTTCTCACGTGCACGCACACACACATCCTAGTTATGTTCTTGTCCTAGGAAAATGTGGTGCCCTAAAACTGTGTCCAAGACTTTCAGGATTCAAGATGATGCATCTTTATTCATCTGGTGAGCTTTTCATCTTCAGCCCAAGACAGATGTAAACAAATGTGACATGAGGAGCAAGGGTTTAAGCATTCATTTTTCTCTTTTATCTTGAAATAGCAAGTCTATTGCATACACAGAAACTAATAATGGTCTCCAATTATTGCATGTATATAAACTAATAATGTTCTGCAGTTATAGAAAATAAAATCACTTCTTTTGTAAAAAGGTCCAATAAGCAGTTTCCTCCATAAATGACTTGTGACCATACAGTACCGACACCTGCTGGCATAGACACACCACACTAACCTTACTAGTACACATGCTGACCTCATTCTGTGCCTACACATTTATATTTCTCACAGAAGTCTGTAAGATATTGAAGATTGCATATGTTCTCATCTTTTGACCGAAAACGCTATATACATGGTAGCTTTGGTTACACTGAAGTTAAACTTCTAATTGTACATTTTACGACTTTACACTCAGATCTGCAGATGATTAATTAATCAAGATTGATAAAAAATCAAATAAAAACATGAAATGAAACTTGTTATCTGAGATAGCATGCTTCACCAAGACCAATAGAAGAAATATAATTAGGAAAAGAACAGGGTTCCCCATGTGCTGACTTAGATTATACTACAATATGCTGAGTTCAGTGTGCTATCACTCAAGGGAACGTCTTCCTAAATGATGGGTGGAGAAGGGAAAGTAGAAGGTGACAAATAGTGTGCTTAAACCATGATTTATATAAACAAGAATATCCATTAATCATGTCGTAGTAATGACTTCGGGGCTTGCTATAGAACACAGCTCCTATACAGTTAAATAATAACATTATCGAGCTTGCAGGCCATCCTAAATAAAATGTCCTAAATACAATAACACCCACAACAACAAACTTCTGTTTAAAACTAGCTACTGTAGTTATAAATTGCTAGCCACCAAGTCCATCATACAAAAGAGACAATGCAAAATGATATTCCACTTTGGTTAGCCTCATGAATTATATACTACAAATGCCGCACATATTTAGGTGCATTGATTTATTATCAGAGATTTTGTGACAAAATGATGCATGTTGACATTTAAAATGCTGAAGCATATAGAAATGTGCAAAGTGGAAGTGAAATCTTCCTCATCACAACACATTTATATACAGTATATTAGGCTATATAAAAAGGGATCTGGCAAAAAAATAATAAGATAATATTTTCTTTTTTTCATATTTACAATTCAAGCTGCTCTCCTCAGTTGCTTGCTACTCTCCTGTTCATGTATAACTGAAACATGCACAATCTGAAAACCACTGAATCATTGAGGAGTGGTTAACTAGAATAAACTGCACTTTACTGTACCAACGGATCAAATGTTATTGTATCTGTCAACACACACACACACAAAAGTATTGTGTGTTTGTTGCAGTGACATATGCATATAAAGACACAATAGCATGACACATAAGCAAAATGAGCACATTTTCTAAACTACAACTTCAAAGAAGCCTTCATACAGAAAGCTGAGTAACGATTGGATGTCTTTAGTATTTAATAATGTGAATGAAAGCCACTGGGCACAGCATAAGACCAATTTATTAGCAAGCTGATTCAACATTAAGAGTCAAAATGAGTTTTGACATCCCATAGGCAAAGAAGCTGGCTTCCCTGATAGATAAAGCAAGTCATTTTCAAATATATAGCTGTGAAGTGACATGACGACTTTTTGAATTTGAGTAATAGAACAGGTGCCACATCATAACAGCAAAATAGCATAACATATTTCAATCAATTCCACTCTAGTTGCAGAATCACAGTGATGAATCAACCTAAGACAGCTAATTCCCTGCTAGACAGGAGAATATCACAAGACCTAACTCAATCGTCCACCCAGCTGGCTTGGTTTCCCTCTCGGAAAGTTGTGATGATGTTACAACGTTACTAGAGCAAATATTTTGTGTGAGTTCTAGTGGTTTGAGCCAATCCAAAATATATCCCCTGGACTTGCTCTCCTGGGGAAGTCTTGTTTCCTCAAATGAGCTTATAGCAACCGAAAAAGTAATGACTTGTACTATGCTGTGCGTAGGCCTAATAATAAAAGCTGCTTCTGTGGGAATTGGGCCACGCGTGTCAGGTTCTTCTCTCCAGAGTAGCAATACCTCTGAGATTTCCCTCCCTTTTTCAACTGGGAAAGGATAAATTGATGATACAGTTCGGAAGACAAATGAAATTAATCTTCCGTGTACCTGACAGGAATTGGGTTTAGATGGTGTGAACACAAACGCACACTGGGCATGCGCACGAACACACGCGCGCAAAAAATAAAGTAGCTCAGTGTCTGTCTGAAAATAAGACGTGGATTGAAGTCTAGAAACAGTGAGATGAGACCGAAAAGTCTGATAAAACTAATGCAATGGGGGAAGACAATGAGAAGTTTCCTAAAGAAAACCTGTGACATGGATTTTCTCGTTAGCCTTCCCTGAAAAGCAGGCAGTTTCTATCATGCCCAGTTAGGCTAATTAAAAGCCAACCACTGTGAATCAGATTCTATTCTAAGACAGATCTATGACAGTGGCAACTCAATAGCAATTGCGGCCACAGCAGTCATGATAAGATTTAGCTTCTCATATTGATCTTCATGTCACCTCAGGGCAGACCATCTACCTGAGTATCCAGGGCGACAGAAACACTCGAAGCCCCCAGGCTTGTTGATACAGATGCCCTCGTGTAGGCAAGGTGAAACTTCACACTCGTTCACATCCAGGTCACAGATTGTTCCAAAGTATCCAGGGGGACAGATGCAATGGAACCTAAAGGAAAAGTGATCACATGCAGGTTTAGAAATGAGGGAACTATTTGATAGGGCACAACATAAATTATCACTTTTAATACTGAATCATTTGCAGCAAAGCCCCAATATAAAATACATTACAATTTCAGTTTGGAGATTATGTACAGTACATTCCATTGCCCAAGATTAAATACTATTTATACAGACTGTGTCTTTTTATTCAAATTTATAATTTCTCTGAATTATCCCCCAAAAATATAATCACAGTAACAAACAGTGATTGTAACAATGCTGTCAACATGTTTAACAACCTACATTAATAAATCACAATAGTAAAATACATATTGGAAAAACTAAAGACTTCAATTTGTTGTAATTTGTTGTACGGTATTTGAGAGAGAGAAAAAACTAAACAAAATGCTAGTATGTGAGGACAATATATGGGTTTTGTGACTTCAATCTAGAATACATATTTGTTGTTACAGTTACAGTGAACTTGTCTAATTGTGCTTTCACCCCTTAGCCAGTGTGTCACCATGCATATGTATTCTTACTACATTAATACTGTAGTTGAAGAATGTAGTTGCATACATCTGTATGCAACTGGCGCCAACTGCGGAACTATACTATATATACAGTTTGTGAAAGTGCTACATATTAATTCTTCACAGTCACACCAAAGACCACTAGCCATTTCAAGCACTCAGTTATTTACTGACATGCATACATAATTATACAGGAACCATGCAAAGTAGAAAGATTCCTCAGCGCTTAAAAGGTCTCTTATTGTAAAACATTTGTGTGTGTTCTATGAAATCCACTTTTAGTAAAATAAAATGTAGCCAAAATTCCTCTCCGATTAATTAAACCAACCGTTCCACTCCAAGTCAGATTACCAATCAAGTTAAGGAATGATATACAGTATATAACAGAAGTGTCAACACCAACTGAAATGGGATGTTCAGCTCAAAGGGAGAAAAAGTCTGTCCAACATGACAGTTGGAAATTGCAACACTACGAGGTGTTCAAAGTCCGTCTGTAATGGATACAGGTGAACAGAGAGAGTCTCAATGTGTACTTCTGCTAAGGTCACAGTGAGCGAAGTGTAAGTAGGGGGATACAGTTGATGGGCTGTGCTCTGCGAGTACACCATAGATCACTTCAACACAACAGACGAGGGCTTGCTCTTTCAGCAGCCTGGAGGCTGAGGTGTGTGTGTGTGTGTGTGAGAGAGAGATGCTGGTAGCGGGTAGAAGGATTAAAACCCAGCTGATGTGAACTCCCCAGCATAGTACGAGCAGGGGAGCGCTCTGAGCAGGGTCAGGTCACGTGGGAGTAAAATCATGACGGGAGACAAACTGGAGACAAACCATTTAGGACCTAAATTGGCCCTGGGACTCCTCTACCCATCTGTCGAACTAAGCCGGAATGCCCCGGGGCTCCCATTAAGCACAGAAGTGAAATGCTCGGGTGAAATAAGTCCAATCTAGATGCATGATGTGCTCCTGCAGAATTTGCTCTCCGTCTTTAGTATAGCAGCTTATGTGTGTCAAGGATGACACGGACGAAGAAGGTCGGATATTTCAAAATGCAAAACAAAAACAGATTCCTGGCATTTCGTTTGACATTGTTTTGCTTCTTGCCCCGTTTCAAAAAACAAAACACTTGAATTTATATTTCCCCAGGCCTTCAAAGAGAGAATAAATAAAAGATAAGGTGAGAGTTCAAACTCAGAAAATATCATATTCACACTTACCTGTTCACAAGGTCTTGACAAATGCCAGCATTATGACAAGGACTGGAGATGCACTCATCGATGTCTTCCTCACAGTGAAGACCAGCAAATCCCTTCTTACAGCCACATCTTGGAAAAAACAAAAAAGTCATTGTCCTGTGAGTGAAATGTTATTTTTGTTTCTTTTAGCAGATGTGTAGAGGAAGTGTGTGCCGTGTTTAATAACACCAATTAGCTTTCTAAATTGTGGATCTTTGATCATTTGACCTTTGTTCAAGCTGAAATGGTGCATTTTTAATTCCACAGAGGATGGCTTTCCAGTTGTATATGAAGAAAGGGCACTAGCTGAGAACTTATTTGTTTACTTATCTGTATGTCATACTGTACATCCTGAAATATTCAGAAACAAATAACACATGTTACTGTATGTATACGGCTCATCGTGAAAATAATGTCAATAATAATGATTACATTTGATATCTCATTAAAGATTGGCTTACAAATGCATAGCTGGGAATTCTGAAAAACTTCTGCCTGCTGTGAATGTGCAGATACATATGGATGAGCCTTTACCTGTAACTGTTAACCCGGTCCAGACACTGGCCCTGGTTCTGGCATGGACTCGAGCTACACTCGTCGGTGTCAATTTCACACCAGGTTCCCTCAAATCCTGAAAGATAGATGAGATGGTCATGGACGAGCAAGCCCCACTACACCCTGAAAACGTCAGGGCCGATGATAACAAAGGCCCCGGTGAATGCCATTTTAATGGAACTAGTAGCCCCTGTAGCATATCTCATCTTCCAGCACACGGAGCACACTGTTTCCCCTTTGAGAGTGTGTAAGTCTAATAATACTTCAGTGCCGCAGACAGATTGGTCTGAGGGTTAGTGGTTTGGGGTTTGGGAGGTGTGTGTCTCTGCATGCATGCCTGCATGTGTGCGTGCGTGCGTGTGTGAGAGAGCGAGAGAGAATGGGAGTGGAGGGGGATCTTGTTAAGTTAGGGTAAAAGGGGGAGGCTAAGCCCAAGAGCTCTTTTGCCCTTGTTCATTAGGAGGGGTGAGAGGCAGGATGGCTAAGTAGATCAGCATGGATGTTTTGTTGTACTTCTGCAGACAGCCTGGGAGCCTGTAATGCTCTGCCTGGTCGGAGGTGTCCCTCTGGTGCTTGGGCCACTACGGAAAGCCTCAGCCTGGTCCACAGGTTAGTTTTCATACCACATACTGTGTAAACCAAGGTAAGAAACTGAATCGTCTACACTTAGTATTAGACCACAACTTATTAACTGTTACAATCATTAATTAAACATCAATTAACACTATATGAAAACACTGCCAATTACTAATGTTTATATTCACCTCACAGAAACATGATTATAGGTAAATCTCAAAGCATTAACATTAATCACAATAGTCTCAAAAGGCTGCACAGGCCCACAACTGGAAAAAGAATGAATGTAGATTCCACTACAGTATTCAGTCAACTTCAAACCACAATTGGTATATTGTGTAAAGTATCCCTTACTGTAAAAAAAAAAAATGCAGCGGAAAAATATATATATAGCTTAGGAGAATGTACCTGTAACAGTATATTACTGAACGGAGTTGATGGGGATCATTTTATTTCTCTATATACTATTTGTCCAAGTGTTACAGCTACAGTACATTCTCTGAGGAAAATGTACTGTAGCTTGCAGCATTCCAGCCTGTGTGACTGACAACATAATTAGAAATGTTAGATTAAGTATAGAAAATAGTGTAAATAAAGGTTTAAAATAAACACTGAACAAAAGGTTTATGGGCTAGTGTATGATGCATCTGGTCCCTATAAATACTGTATGGAATTTTTATAGATTTATGTTGACTACAATTAAAAAGGCATTGTATGTATAATTAATGTAATGAAATTCATTTTACATTTATTAATCTCCTATATTTACTGTGTATGACAATTGCAGATATACTGCATGCTTTGCGTTTTTTTACACTTCATCCAACTGACGACCAAGCGGCAGGAGAGTTGTGGCACTGAAGCAAACATATGAGAGATCCCCAACCCAAATAAAAAAGGGGAAACTATTGTACCGCGACACAGACACATCATTGCATCTTGGGACGTGTGGATGACTGGAGAGTCCACAAGACCACAGAGAGCAGCTAACATCTGGTGAGTTATGGGGCAGCGTAGATTTCCCAGGCCAGGCTGTCAGTCACAGCCACAGTGGAACACCTTGGGGGACAATTTCAAATGTCAACACAATGTAATGCATCTTCTGCCACTAAGCAGTGACTGGAGGCTTCTCTTTTGACACAATACAGTGAGGGATACCCAAGGCGCGTGCTCACGCACTCATTCCATCATTTGGCTGCAGCTGTGCGATCACTACCCTGACACAGTCTGTCTCCCAGGAAGAGCAAGGTGGGTAATCCCCGCTGGTGGATTTGATAGACGTTTCAATCAAAATACTGCTGGTGTCTCAGTCGTAAGAGTGCATTTGGCATTTGACTTGCAGTATCGTGACTATTGTCTCCTTATCAAACATAGTTGTCACTTTTCTACAACAGCAGCAGGAATTGAGGACAGGAATAAGTGTGAATGCTCAGAGCAAACTGAGCGAAACTGGTCGGACTGACTGTACTACCGTTTGCCTTGTTACTTATGTACTTTCAGGTTAAAATGCGGTAATGCGGTTAATTAAAAACACTGGTGACATGAAAAGGCATCTATATATACACTACCATAATAAATCCACTTCCATCATCCTCCTGACTCTGGAGCAAAGTAATAGATATTTAATAGATAACACACAGACCATGTTAAGTGATTCCAAGGTAAAATCCTTTTCATTCTACTCGAGTCACTTATTGCACATTCTACTTACAGTATACAACGTACAGAGTACACATGTACCACCCACTGTAGCTTAGCCTATAAGGCAATGACTAAACAGTGTTAATTTTGTTTTACCGTCTGTGACTTCAACCATGAAGTCACAATAAAAGCTTTCCCTCTTTGTAGGAATGTAACATTATAACATGTATATTTTACTCTAGTCAATCAAATCTGGAAGCACCGGTGGGGGTTTGACAATATTGATGCCTTCAAAAATATATATGAATAAATGCCAAACGTCCAAAAAGATATTATAATAACTGTAACGAGAAATGTTCTGGATTCATTTTGATTTAATTGGTTGTTGTCAGAGGCATTATTCAACTGCTAACAGCAAAACAACAACTAAATGGCTAACCTCTATCAATAATTCATGTATTATGAAGAGAACATGGCACTTTGCCATTTCTGTCAGTATGACCTCCTGTGATTAATGAAAGAAAACGTCACTTTTCACTTACAAACTTTAAAGCATAATCTTTTAATTGCAACATGTACAGTAATGAACTAGAACTATCATTACCTTACATGTTGCACACACAAAAAATTCAAAATAAATGTTATGTATGTTTTTACAATTTAATATACTTTAGTTTATAGAAATAGTGAGGAGTGTAAAAACAAGTGCGGTGTATGACTGCAAACTAGAATCAAATAAGGCAAATTTAAATCCACTAATTCACAATAATGCTGAAATTAAAGATTAGTTGACGTACTGTAGAAATATACTGTAGTAGTGTGTAGGAATGCTGTGGAGAGAGAGAGATATTATTTTATAAACTAAAACTTACAGTATATTCCTACATGCACTGAATCCCCTGCGAATATTTCACAAATGTAATTGAAATGAAACTATGTACTGCCCAGAACAAAACAAACTTCTCTGCTCCATCTTAATCACAATTATTACATATAATGAATAAATAAAATACTACAGCTTCTATTTACCTGGGAATAATTTTCTCCATCATCTAATCTACAGATATTTGTCATTTCCCTTGTTAGCACAGCTAAACGTGAAGTCATTAACCAACTGTTCAGGGTTGGGTACAATCTCAGTCTTGAAAAAGGTAAAGGCTAGTGTGGCATGCCATGCAAATTAGGAGTTTGTTTTCCATCTGGCCAGGTACTCCTCATTTTATGAGTCATGAGACAAAAAGGTTTCTACGTGTAAAGCGTTGACACAAAAATGCTTCTGTATATAACATCATTGGGCAATACAGTCACTATTCTCAGCGGACAATGAAAGATAACACAGTAAGGTACAGTATATTACCAGGTTTCTGAGTAATTTAAGAAAAACCTTTTCAGCAATAAGATGTACCTCATTAGGTGTCTCATTTGATCAAGCATTTGATGGGTAATAAATATTCAAATGGGACCATGTCCAGGATTGACATTTGGCAGACAGAAAGGTCTCAAGACACCAATATGTCTTAGGCTCTCAGGTGAGAACCTGTGCTGTCACAATTAAATCCATAATTAGCGATGCCAAACAATGTCTTGAGAGATTTGACTGCATCTGAATGCACTCACACATGTCGCTGTTATCAGGAAATATGCCAAAAATACTGGAATGTTGACATATTCTGAGTTTGGAAAATGTACTTATTCCAAATAACAGAATAAGAATTCATGTAAAGGTAGATAATTAAATGTATTTGTTTCTTATTGTATTAAAGTAATGCAATGAATACAGTAGTAGTAGAGCTTATCTTTATAATAAAAGTTTTTATAAACATAATGTTCTAATTACCAAGCAAAATGTCCTCAAAAACAGAATTCAATGGCACTGCCATTTTCTGGTGTCCGCTGTTAGTTTTCATAAACTGTGGTTAATGTCTAGTAATCTCTAACCAAGTTTCTCTTCTATCAGATCCCGTGCGCCCTGTTGTGCCTTCTTCATTAAGGGGAAAGTGGAACAGGAGCTTCTGACTCATGGCTGGTGGAGAATTGTTGGGAAAAGCAATAACCTCAGTTTTTATCTGATTTTATTTCAACTTTAGATAGTCATTTAGCTGGCTTGGGTATAGTTTTACTGTTACCTTTCTCTTTTAAAAGGTGCAACTTTAAAGACATTTTATGTCGGTCACATCTGCCCACAAAGGATTAAAGATCAATGTGCTCTTGTGCTCTGACCAAATGTATGCTACTGTATGCAGATGTTTGGGTTGCTTATTTAATGAAAGTCAACGTTGGTCAGTTGGTCAAACAGTGCTGAAGGTGTTTTATACCTTAAAATAGTTACATTATATTATTATATTACAGAGATCACCATGACAAAACTAATTTATGAGAAGAACAATTAATTTGTGGGACAGCAACATAGATGAGCAAATGTATCCATCTGAAATGTTTACTTCCTTTACTGAGTATATATTTTTGTTATTGTTATGCATTACGATTTTAAACTATTTTCCCACTGCAGTATGCAAACTAGACAAGTGGTGAGATGTACGTCTAATAGGGCAAGAAGAGATTGTGTTTATTAAAAGTGGAGAAACCACCTGTGGTTCAGGATAATGTTTGAGTCATTAAGCTCAATAGTTTGAGTGAGTTACAATGAGCAAAATAGACTGATGGACTTGCATGCCCAGTGACACAC
>JAODUG010000007.1:3474095-3497605 GCA_027564795.1 Aphredoderus sayanus
GAGTCATTAAGCTCAATAGTTTGAGTGAGTTACAATGAGCAAAATAGACTGATGGACTTGCATGCCCAGTGACACACCTCCACAATTGTTTCATGGGAACTTTTTCCAGAAATTAATATTGAGCCAATGAGCTAAGCAAAAGCTTCATCTGATAGATTGCAGACAAATTACAGAAATGCACCATAATATGACATTCCATGGTGAATACTGCACGTTACCTTAACTATACTGCCAACTGCTACAGGAAAATAAAAATTGTATCATGGAATGTTTACTCATTGATCTTCATTATGTTCCTTCTGTGAATCCTGAAACAGAAGCCAAACTGTTAATAATAGCAGATACACAGTTCAGTGTGTGTCCATGCCTAGACTGAGTTGAGGAGGCTTTAAATATTTAAATCTACCTCAAAATACACTATTAAATTTGTGTCACAAGATAAACACAGACTGACATGTTTACCTTGTTCTGAAAGGCTAGAAGAAGAAAAAAAGAGTGCACTCAATACTGTCTTCAGACACATAACTACCCACTGGTATTTATCTGTCTGAATGCTGTAGACTGGGATCTGCAGTCTAATGTAATACTTGCTGCATTTGGCTGACAATATTGGGTGGATAAGGGAATTATATACACCAACCTTTTTATCAGTGACCCGGAAGGGTTAACAATGAGTGGTGCACTTTCTTCCTTTCTAAAAAGGCATTTTTCCATAGCACAAACGCAAAAGCAGATTTTTCACTGCAGGAAATGATAGGCCAAGAAAATGTAGACTATATATGACACACGAAGAAAATGGAGCTTGTCCTTCCAAAAGTGTTTTGCTCACTGGTGCAGCAAAGCACATTAATCAAGGTTAGGGTCTGCGCCATCTTTAAAGAGTTCTAGTGGCACATGCGCAGTACCACCAGAAAAGTACATCTAAACTTGTGACGTGAGCTCAAGGCTCATGCATGTGCACCATAGAGCAGCAACAAACACAACAGCATTTTATTTTTGTTGAGGACTATGCTATGTTATGTTTATAGGGGTCATGGAAAACATGACCCCTATACTTTCTTGTTGTTTTAGAAAATACTTATGCCGATGTGTCCATGTGGACTAGATGTCACCTTCCCGGTCTGTAATGACCATATAAAGAAAAGAGGTGGAGAAACAGGTGAATTAGAAAAGTGCTTACTTGTTACGTAGAAGTGTGCTCACAGTTTGTTTGGTAATGCTCCAATGAGGATATGACTACAGATAGTCTTCTACCGTAGTAGTATATTCAGCAGTGAGTTAGAAAGGATCTACATGTACATAAGCACCACGGGAATATTATGAAGTGGCATGTGAGCCAATTAACGACGAGTGTGGCACCTGAAATAACCCATTACACATTTTTGAATGGAGTGTGTATTTGGTGCCAGTTCTTCCGGATGCAGAATCAGCAGTTACCACAAAGCACAGCTGCTTCAAGCCTGGACACAGACCCTGCCCCCCTGGGAAGAACATAATAACAAGTGCCTTTATTTGGTCAAAGCTATCCAAAATTATCATGACAATTCGGAACCGATGGTTCCTACACCGCAATGGAAACAAAGGCTGAAAGGGCCTATTAAGGGGCCGTTCCTGTAAACATTTGTGCCACCTGGGAAGAGCCCCAAGTTCCTGCAGTCAAAAAGTGCATAACATGAATTGTTGACCCTGTCCACACAGGTGTTTTGAGTTAATTTGGCTGATTAGACTTGTTCTCAGTGTGCACACACTGCTTATTCCGTCTTTAGGGTAAAGGTTTAAACAGAAAATTATGTGGGAATTAATATTTTCTCTGCTTATACAAGCTAGACAGTAAGAACGTCTACACCTCATCAGTAGTATATCCAGTTCACTGTGAAACAGGCCCATTGACATGTTAAGAGGTATCGCTCTCAAATGTTTAGTATGCCATTGCAATAAATACCAGCTGGTAGTATTTTAATTAATTAACTTGATCTACATACTCTGTTGATAACTGCACTGCAGCATGCAACACAAAATAAAAAGTGATTTGACTCAACCACCGTGACTGAGCCTGCTAATTGATGTTGATGTCTACAAACAGTTAACCTTGATATTTGTTGCTGTGAGGAGGCACATTTGAATGAGAGGGGTGGTACTTGCTTAAAGGCAGGAGGTCTTGGGGCTTTAGCAGACATTTTAATTTAATTAGGGCTGGGAATAATGTAAAGGCTACACAATACAATTTACTTGAAATTCCCAACTCTAGTACTGAGATCAAGCCATTAGATGTATAACAGCTCAGTGTTAGTTCAGTTCTAGCTATCTAAGATACATTTGTGGTGAATAATAATGCAGAGAAGTGAATCACAATGAGTGTGTAAAGAGAAAATGGTCAGGCCCACGCAAAGCTCTCGCTGTAATGTATGCAGCCGACACCTAATTTCCTATTCCTCTCCAAGGAAGCCCTCCGCAGCTAACCTAGACACTATTTATATCAGCCAACATCATTTCATCTCCATACTCTAGAACCATTAGGCACAGTACAAGCCTATAGCATGATAATCTGTTTATTAATAATGTTTAACCTTAAAAACAGTTACTGGCACTAACAGATTTTTTTCCTCACACTAAATTCCATTTAGATTATAGTTGTGCAATTTGTTTTATGTAAACTTAGCAAGTTCAAGTAAAAGCTTTAAGTGCATATCAAGGTGTTGCATACTAAATCAATGAGAAAGTGCAAGTCTAAAGACTTTCCAAACCCTTTTGTTGATTACTAACCATCTCCATAGCGTGCACATGAAATTTTATAAGTAAATAAAAAATATATAATATAATAATATAAAAAAGATACTATAATATTATCAGGCAATTTGGGGGCATCAAGGCACAATATATTACAGAAAATTGGAAAAACTCAGGTGCTACTGACTGTAACCTTTAGAATAGATAATACAAAGGCCAAGGCTTGGATTATCTAATAAATCTACAGTGAAACAAGTTGTCTCTCTTTTTAAAAGAAGAAAGTCCCATGGGTAATGGCGGGACCCAATGATTGTAATTTCATCCCCACCACGGTGAATTAATGGCTCAGTGCAGATCTTAAATACTGTAACTGTGCAATGACAGTTAAATTAAAGAAGTTATGTGTGCACTAAACAAGCATAAAAACAATAGTCAGAACTGACACCTGCCCATACCTGGATACTCCTCACAACTCTCGCACGATTCTCTACCTCTCCTCATTACATTCCCACAATGTTATATTGTATATCAAAATGTAAACAGTGAGAATGGGCAGAAATGTAGGGTTCTGGGAACACACGACTGAGGACTGTCTATTTAAATTAACCTAATTAGCACGTTTGCTATAATCAACACCTTTTTCCTAAATTGTCTGACAACAAATAAATAAAAACAATTAAACATTAAGTGGGAATCAGCAGAGAAAATTGGGAAGAACCCATTTTGATGAGCTGTGGTGATCCGTTACAATACACCTGGCTGGCATCATTATATCATTATAGCCCCATAATAAATGTTTTCACTTCTTAAAACCTTGATTCTCACTCAGTTACTCTATGTTTTTTGTATGTTGACAAAGTTGTATCCTACTTTTCCCCACCATACCAATAAGACTAGAGACAATTTTCTATCACTTAGTCAATCACTATTACAGTATATCACTATAGACGTTTTTTAAATTAAATTAATTCACATAATACTCAATCGCCATTTAGCAGTTTGTCAAGACAATTGTCTAAGGAGGGCTTTTAGTTAGGTGTTCTTCTTGCATCTAAAAGATTCCCAATGAATGGAGATGGTGACAACCCTACTCACTCCTGTTCCCTGTACACTAAAGAAAACAATGCTTATATCAGCCCATAGTTCATTGATACTTTGACCGGTGTGACCACATGGGCAACTGGAAACAAGCTACCAAATTCAATTATACCCAGCTCCGAATTGGTGCCAGACTGCAAACGAAGAAATTAACGACAATGATATACTGTAGCATAAGATGATCAATCTGTTAAATAAAATGCTACAGGACAGTATATGGAATTTTTTTTAGAACCTTCGACTGTATGTACAGACAGTACATACTCCATTTCATGTTCCTTAGTCGGACATGGACAAAACACCATACATGTTAAGAAGGAAGAGTATCAAAGCATCCAAACTGTCCAAAGCGATGAATCCTGTTACTTTTATTTTCTTGGGCATTATTGTTAGAAGGCTCAGTAGGAAATAAGAAATATCAAGTTCTGTGAGCTAATCTATAACACGCTGCTTACAGTATATAGGGGCATTGCAGAGGTTTAATATTACCAACTTCATTATACTGTATAACATATAATACGCGTTTAACAATTGTACTGGTGGGTCTGAGGTAGTAAAGGAATGGACTAACTTTTAATTTTGTGTTCTCCACAGTTGCAAAAATGAATGCAAGAGCATTCTCTGTAACAGCACCCAGCCCCTATTATTCAGGTGTTTCTCTTGTGAGCACAGCTATAATTACTGGCAGGGCAGAAACAGCACAACTTCGACTAGAAAGTTTAAAATCAGTAAGTGAACATAATAGGCTGCTGTTCATGTCTACCTCACATTTGTATTATCTACGTAAGGGCCAAACAATACAGCAACTGCATAATTGCTATGTAAAATCATAACTTAAAGTTTGCATTATTCACTTTTGCACATTATTCATCAAGCTAGTTAGCTTCAGCTAGCCTAGTGATACCATCCTGATCTCACAAGGTTCAGTACAACTTTGCCGCAATATCAGTCTGGAGAGCTTAAAATGGTTGCGCTTTAGTTGAACCAAACTGATGTCATACTGGCAGCTAGCGGCATGGAATACGGTAGTGACATGGTAGTCACCATCAGTTCATCAAATCACCTGCAAAGTATTTTTTGAAAGTGCCTGATTTCAAAACAGTTTCAATAGACATATTCCCAGATAGATCTGCTCTGCAAAGTGCTCCTAAGTCTGCATAACCAAATATTTGGGAATCCAATCTGTAGGATTTTGAGGCAGAGTAGTAGGGGTTACTAAAATAATTTTAGCCAACACAACACAATTAGTGATTACTTGGTTTAACAATAAAAACGTTAAAGTTAAAAGCCATATCTTTGGTATTATCACAGACATAAAGTTGAATGTTTTTGCACAATATCATTGATCCAGATAAAAGCAGCTTACCGTGGACAGCAATTCTTTTTTGGCAGTGGATCACTTTTTGGTATGACACTGTAGGCTACAGTAATTCACTTGTTTCCCTGCCTGTTTTTCTTGTATGGCCAAAACAGACCGGGAAGGTAACAGTACAATCTGACGTCACATCGACATAACCATTTTCAAAAAACAAGAAATATTTTCATGGCATGACTCCTTTAATAGCACTAATTGAACAAAGTGGGCAGACTATGAAGACAGCTAAAGATACTGTAACTGGAAATATGTAGACAGAAAAAAAAAAATCATAGATAACAGAAATCGACATTTGCTGGAGACTTGATGGGGTAATTTAAATGTCAGGATATGATACCTCCAGCCATTGAGTAGGATTATTTATCCAGTGCGGCTAAAAGAACAATGCTGCAAACCAATACTGAAAACTTTATTGAAATACCGACATCTGTCATGAGCTGCCAAAGTACTAATATACCTCTCCTGAGATGTAATACGCACATAATTTATTTGATTTTAATTTATCTATCTCCATTCACTCATTTATCTCCATTCATTATCTCCATTAGAAGGTTTGTTTTCACCCAAAAAAGGGTCAGTAACCATTTCACATCATTGAAAAGTTCCTGGATGTTTGCTCTGCTCTATGTACAGTGCTGTAGATGCTAGAATACTGTTGTACTGTACCTTGTTCTGAATACTGAGTCAGCTCAACAGCTGGGTTTACACCAAGTAGCAAACGACTGAACAAATATTGTGTGTGCATTTTCAGAATGTTGCTTACTGGCTGCATTAGGGGCTTTGACCCAAAAAGTGTGCCGCACCCCCCGTATTTTTTTGAAAGCCACACATGCAGAGAAAATAGCTCTGACACCAAAAATATTTTCTCAGCGTGTAAGCCTGCCTATGTGTGGGAGGGTGCTATTGTACCAACATGGATGCCAAATAGAAGCGGACTGCGAGCTGCTTACGTTCCGCGGCCATTTGGCAATTGGCTTAAAGCCAGTATAACTTTATTATCTAGATATTTATTTTAAATATATTATATACATTGAGGAGACTTCAGTTCAATTCAGATTTGTATATTTGTTCATATATGAACAAAATACCAATTCTTTTTCAAAAAACCTTTTATCCCCTGTGTATATTATCATGGCTTCTTAACATATGATGACCCGTGGTCCCCAAACAGACGTGATTCATAGCAAGCATACAGTATGTGTGCATGAGGGGGTGGGAATAATTTCCTTTCTGCTGCATAAATGTAGCCAGATGCACAAACACTGGCTCCTGACCCCCATGCTGAGATCTACAGTATATGAGGTCTACGTAAGGTTATCTGTGAAGTGCACTCATTATTGTGACATTTTGCTATAACTTGCACAAAAGTGCAACTAGGAGAACAGCAAGTGCCTAACATGGTGTAGTTATATATCTTAAAAAGTGAGCTAAAGCTTAAAAAAAACAAAAAAACACACATGCTGCATTTGTGCTGGCTTGTGGAGGTGTTTGCGCTTACCAGCTGGGCATCTGCAGGAGGCTGCTCCATCTGAGCGTATCAGGCAGGTGGAGTTGTGCAGGCAGGGATTGTGGAGAGGGTCGCAGGGGTCATAAGCCTGGCTGCACAAGGGGCCGGTGAAGAAGGGGGGACAGGTGCAGGAGAACTCTCCAGGTGCCTCTGACTCCTGACACTGGGCTCCATTTAGACAAGGCCCAGATTCACACTCGTTCACATCGTCCTCACAGCCGACACCAGTCCAACCCGAGGAGCAGAAACACCTTGGGATGAGGACGCAAGGGTTATCTGGACCATAATAAATCTATCTGCAATCAGCTAAATGCTAAGGCTGAGCCGAATGCTTCCAAGGCTTTAGTTATGGTAATCAAAAGGTCAGCACCGGCAATCAAAGCTTCATTGTTTGTTTATAATCTTTAGCATTAGCCCATGTCCCGCCCCCTGATCCAACTCATTTCAAGAGCAACACATTTTTTTAATGATATTTCTTCCAGGATTTTGATTTTGATACAGTACGTTTGTAGAGGCTAGTAAGCTAGGTTAGATTTGAGCTAACGTAGTAATGGGTGGGATAAACTAGCATGTAGCCATTATTGCTGCCATTGTCATTTGGGTGAAGATAGCTATGGTGTCCTGGCACAGTACATGACAGGAATTACTAATCACGATTAAGACAAATGCCTGGTCTATTATACTGCCTGCCTTGCCTCTCTTATAAAATCCTATCAAATATCCTTTGAAACCTAGAAAATGGCATTAAGAACAGATGAGGGAAGAATGGAGCTCAGTGACTGGGATATTTGAATCTGAATCATATGCTTAATATGTACAGTGTAATGTAACGGTAATATGCAGCTACTGTATATCCTACACAGAAAGTCAAAAGTGTACATGGAACCTGTGTGCGACAAACATGCAAGAGGTTTTACAGGTTAACTGCAACACTGGACAGAGCAGCACATCCAATTCTGGACAGATGAATGTAGGACACAGTGGTTTAGAGAAGTATGGTTTAAATGGGCATGTACAGTATGCATGTTGGAGACAGAGAGGGAGGGGAGGAGCGCATGTGGTCTATCTGCTCTTGACAAAGCTTTATATTCCACTTGGTGGCAGTGAGTGCCCAAGTACTGCCAACGCACTTCTGCTATCATTCAGTTCCATCCCCCCGCTCGCTCACCTGTAGCGGCTTTGCGTCTCCCCGGTGACGGGGAGGGGGGGCGCTATATAGCTGAAGCAGGTACACCAGCTCTTCTACCTCCAATGAGTCACAAATCCCCTGAAACCTTTTCATGCTGTGTACCATTGATTGAATCATTTGTTTTACCTGCCACCTGCAATTTATTATCTTTGCTGCCACTGGAAGGACATATCGCCATCTTAGGATGGCTTATTTTTCGGTTGCATTTCTTAAACGAGTGATGCATGGTGTGAGGGGCAGTACCCTAAAGCTAGCTCATGGACCTACTTGTAGCCGCCAAGAAGGTCTGCACAGGTGCCATTGTTTTTGCAGGGCAGCGATAAACATTCATCAATTTCTCGCTGGCAGAATTCCCCCTCCCATCCAGAGTGACATGCACATTCATAGCTCTGCAATACAAAGATGGGAAGCAACAAAAAAAATGCTCAAGTAGAGATGGCATTGTTTAAAATTGCAATTTTTACAGCAATCGTACAGTTGGATTAAGCAACTATGCTGAAATATATTGTATATAACATACTATACATTATTACAGTTGCTTACTTTAAGTAGGTTTACATTTGTATTCATCTACAGTAGATTTCAATCTCCAGTTCTTAAGTCAAGGTCATTGTACCGGAATACTACTCTGCTTTGGTTCAAATATTGGTACATATTTAAAATGCTACAGTATTCTTTTCCATATGAAGGCTTTAGATTACAACCTCCCACACACAAAAATACATCTGCCGTGAAAATGTGTTTAACAGGGAAGTCACGCTCGTTTCAAATTTCATCATTATGACTATGTAGATGTATTCCTCCTTCCGCCCACCCTCTGCGTAACATGGAAGCTTGTTTTATTTTCCCCTATGGATCTTTGTTGTGATACAATTCTTTAAAAGTCTATCAAACATTACAATATCCTACTACTACATTCAGTGTGTGGGACAAAAATATGTAACAAAAATATTATAATATTTGCTTTGACTGATCATTGTCAGGATTTAGACCACCCACAACATTCCACTTTTGTTAAATATTGCCAAATATGTGATACATTTCATTGGCCGAGTTTTCTCTTTTCAACTTCGCTATTTAGTATGTGGACAAGATGACCTCTAGTTCATCATTAAAATCTGCATTATGATAATTAATCATGGCGTAGGAGATGAATGGTTTGTTGTCTATTACTTTCGGAGCAACAAGATTAATTTTAATTCCTGTTTGCATGCGAAATGAGGTGCAGTCATATGGTCAAGGGGCACTCCAGACTCCTCACTGCTAAAATTATTTTGAAAAGGTCCTGAGCACTGATGGCTAGCTACATGCTAATCATAATTTCTTACACTGTAGGGGAGTCGTTAAACTTTGTCTGATATAATTTGTACACTGCAGGACCAATGGTGTTGGGGGGGAGGGGGGGGATGCCGTCATCTCATGATAAATTAGATACCTTGAGGAGACTCCAATTCCTTACCCCTGGCAATAGAACATAATCTCATTTTTGCTGCTAAGTCACCTTCAGGGACTGCAATTCTCCAAAATAAACTAAAGCTCCGTGGGACACAATGTTCAGAGAGAGGAATAACTGCACTGTAAACAAGACTGTATGAAGGGGGTTCCAAAATCTGTCTGTATTTGACTAACGACTTGAAAAAAAAAGAAAAAAAGCTAAACAGGGAACTGTGCGACTAGAAAAATATTGTCTGAAATATCACCATACAGTATGCCGCACAGCACAACCCCCTCCCATTACTACTTTGATTTTAGGGTTTTACACTTCAGACCATGACCAGGCACATGCTGTACCATAGTGTATTTAATGTGCTTTGGTCACATTGTCAAAATAAAATGACAACTTACATTATGTTAAAATGCTTCTTTAAATTCATGACCGCAGGAGTTACACTTTAGTTAATCCCGCAATTATGAATTCCCTCCACATCTACATTGTAGGGCTGATATAAAAACAAATAAGGCATGTTAATTCTTTTCTTCTAAATAAATTAGGAAAATCTTAAGGTCGAAAAAAGATTTTTTCCAGTTCCACTATTTGTAAACTCAGTAAGGAGCACAATGGTGTTTACACACTGTAAGACAAATGACAAAGGCATTTGCCTTTTTAGAAAGACATTACAATTTCTACTTTTGAGTGAAATTGTTCTGACATATTTCAGTAATGCATGGATTAGATGATCCAATACGTATAATCAAATGTGCTTAGAAAAAACTTGATTCTCTGTGACTAACTCTAAATGGTGATACCGATGTTCATCAGCACATACTGTACAACACCATATCTTGCAACTAAAATACAGCTACCTACCTAATCAGAACTTCAAAGAAAATGCCTTGCCTGTATTGCTCGTCTTTAACCCTCCTGTTGTCCTAGAGGTTAAAGTGACCAAAATCACTAGCTCTTTGTGGCAGATGGAAGGCCGTAAACATAATTCTACAGCTTACAGACATATAATGTGCACTGCTTGCACAACAAGGTGCGAGTTTGAAACCCGAGGACAACAGGAGGGTTAAAAGGCACACAAAAAACAGAGATAATAAATAAATAAATAAATGACAATAAAGAGAACCACAAAATCCTACACAATCAGATGGCGCCATACTACAATATAATTAAGGCCAGACTCCCTGTCTGAAGCTGTCAAGGGTACCTGCCAGTACCCCTTAGTTAAGTCCAGTGTACTGAAATAACTGGCCGGTCCTTGTAAATGTAATTTTGTGCTTCCAAATGCCCTGAGACCATATTAAGGACACTGATGTCCTGGTAACTAATACTTGACGTTTCTACACTGTTGAGAAAGTGTTTGTCAGATGTTAATGGTATGATTGGAAATGATTCAACAAAATCTAGTATTATCTTGTTACAAGCTTCTCCCTTGAGCCCATTAAAAGCTTTTTCTATGATTTGGTTCTGTTCAGAGAATCAACTTTAAAAAGCGCCATCTTTTTCACTCCCCTATTGTGCACCAATCAACCCTGCCTCTGAGAGCTCCAATCAAATCAAGGAGAGAAAAATTGGATAAAGCCTGGAAGGTTCTCAACACAGCAAACAAAGGGCTTTTTTAGTCCACCTTGACATGCTGAGTGGATAAAACAAGAAAATGCAAATTACCAACTTCTGTAAGTTACATTTTATTAGTTGGCAAGAAGGGTACAAATTAGCAATTGTTGGGACGAATGCAGGAAGGGGGTGACTGAAAAAAGGGGGTGACTGAAAAAAGAAAAGGAAAAAGAACTTTAAAAACAAATAATTACAATCATGTGCTGTGGCAAATGTTTTGGGTGACACACATGCACGCAGACACACACACACTTCAATTGCAATACAAAATAATGACCCTACTCACCAAATGGAGGTCCTTGCATACAGAGTTGGTACTGCATGAATTGCCCACACAGTCATCAATGTCTTGTTCACATCTCAGGCCAGCATAGCCCGGGTTACAGAGGCAGTAAAAGCCGTTGATGACTGCAACAACAACACTAGCTTAGAACATAGTTACAGCACCTTACATCATGAAAACCCAGCATTTTCACCTGGAGTTTCTCGTAATGTACGACATCCCGGACATGAAAAATGTGTGCCGGGGGGCCGTGAGGGGATAAGGAGGAAGTATACAAGCAGGACGGTTCGATGAGAATCGATTGTCTCCTTTTATAGGTGTGATCATATAATGCTTAGTGTAAACTGCTTATCTCTTTCACCCTTTCTGCATCATTCTGAGGGAATTTAAGACAAAAGCCTAGTTTAAATAAAACTGTCAGCTTGGAAATTGTGGCCTTTATTACTCTTCCTGCTTGTACTTATTTGCCTTTTTCCCCCACCATGAAAGGCTGAAAACACTGCCATTTGTTTCCACTCTTTCAAATGGTAGCGGTGCACAGTGGATGAATGGGTGGAAAAGTACAACAGTGGGGCGAGAGCCAATAGCGGGGCAATTTTTTATTCAAATGTTACACGTGTGCCAGTTCTTTCACTCAGAATTTAAGATGCTCTGTGTCTAATAAGCCATTCCTATATCCCTTTTACATCATTAATGTTGTTAAAGAGGGATGCATCGGCCTCGTTCTCCAACACAACAGCGGCGTACAGGCAGCCAGTGACAGAGGTAATTGCACTTCTTACAGGGGGAGAATTTATTACATCCCCCAGTCAGGGTCCCAGGATTCTTCATTATCCCAAAGATTTACCACGTAATCTATGCTGTCACTCTGTCTTGGTGCGTGTAGCTGCTATTACTCTCATTAAATGCTTTAGGTCCTGGGTGGCAGCAGCATTACTCATCCCAGCCGCTGTGGCTATGCTGTGCTCTCCCTGGTGGCTGGCTGTGGTTGAGCACTGGCCAACCGCTCCTAAAGGCCTGCTTTGGTAACCCGAGGTGGGCCGCCCGCACCCGGAATTATTCAAGACACCTGGACGAGGTCTGTGTAATCGCGCCTGGAAGGTAACCTTGGACAGCTTGTACCTTTGAACATGCTCCCCCCTCCCCCCGAGAAATATGTTTTAAAAACAACAAACATGGAAACAGCACACTGCAGCAATGTCACAACTGGCTGAATATGCTTATGTACTGAACATTTATCAGTGATAAAAGTTAGTTCCTATTATAGAGTTTAAATAAACAGATCCACAGCTTTCGTTGTGGATATATATCACAATCATCCACCAATTGCTCCTCGCTGATCCTGGAATACAAGGCTATCATTTTGATCTATGGGTTTATTAATCACCCATGTTAGAGATAGAATGCATAAGGGGAGAGCCTTATTGGATGGTCCAAGGAGGAAAAACATTCTGCCACGGTCTTAGAGTGTATTAACTCTGTCATTTATCATCCATTATTCAATGTCGCATTGATGCCTAATTGATTTCCTCTTGCAGATAGGTTAAGGAACTAATCAAGCCTACTGCAGTACGTAATGTCCTACTGTAGATCTTCACATTAGATGGGATAAATCTAATCTCATAACACTCTTTATTAGTCGCACTGGTGACCCAATTGAAAAACGCCGATGTGAAGGCAAGGGTGCAAAACCAAATGTGACGCGTGTGTATGTGGAGATTCGCTGTGTGAGGGTGTACTGTCTTTCCGGGGGTAATGTATTTGGAGGCTGGGGCACTTCTCACCGTCGTAGCAGAAGCCGTGAAGACAAGGGTTGGAGCGGCACTCATCCACGTTACTCTCACAGCGGGGGCCGGTGTAGCCTTGCCGGCAGAGACAGCGAAAACCCAAAGGGAAATGGGCCTGATCGAAAGCCTGCACGCACTCTGCACCGTTCTCACAAGGGTTGTTGGCCTCACATGGCAAAAACTCACAGTTATGACCTGGAGAGAGAGAGACAGAGAGAGAGAGAATCTACAGTAGGAAGAGTGTGCTGAGCTGTGTGTTGTAAATGGACGACCTAGGAAAATCAAAGACGAAGTTATCTACTGTGTACACCTAATTGATACACAATGGTATACAATCAACTATTCTATTTGAAATAAAGTCAGTCAAATACATATTGGTTTGGTTAACGCTTTAAAACTAGTAACTTTCCTCCAATTACCATAAAATCCCTAAACAGCATGTAACTCACATCACATGCATACTGCATATGGGTGTATGCATTAGGGGTGGAGCCGAATCCAAACATGTCATTCGTATTTGTTAGAATAATGCTATTTTCCGAATACTTATTTCGAACAAATATTTAAAAAATAATTTGTGTTCGGAAAGAAAAAAAAAAAAGAAAAAAAAAAAATCTGGTTACGATGTGTTAATCTGTGTGTGCGCGGTTGGTGCTTCACCTGTATTTATGGTTACAGTTCAAGGCTGTATTTCTTATGAAAACCACAAATAATTACATTACATTAATAATAATAATTTAGTTTATTGAATAACCTTTATATTAACACATTTAAACCTAAAATTAGAAGTGTAATGTCAAAACAGCATTGTTACATCTATTTCTACTTTTACTCGAATACAAATAGTTTTGCTGCATGAACAAATACAAACTACTATACTGGGCTCTCTGCACATCCCTAGTATACATGGCACACCTTTTTTTCTAGTTTCAATAGCTCATGCATGAAGCAAATGATTAAAAAGCAATAAATATGCATATTCAAAAAGATGGAGAAAAGATTACTATGGCAATCAGGCCATCACATATGATTTCTTTTTTTAACCCTTGTGATGTCGTACTTGGGCACTTGGCGGCGCATCTGATTGTGTATGATTTTTTGTGTTTTTTAATTGATATTGGTGTGTGTATTTATTTATTTATGAAATGTATTTGTGTTCTTTTTGTCAAGAAGTTGTAAATCCTAGCTGCGAGTTCATAGTTTGTGGTGCCGGTCAAGCATTTGTCAATAATGGCTACACAAGCGCTATGTACAGTATGATGCTGCTTTATGTTCAGAAAAAAAAGAGAAAAAAAGGCAACTGTTCCTGAATGTCACGAAGAGAACAGTATGGCCTGTCTATCCTTCAAAGGAAACTTGAGGTAACGTATTGACATGTCAATAACATAAGCCGACAGCCAACAGACATACAGTAGATGTAGGTCTCGCTAGGAAATAAATGATTTGGATTTGAGTGTGTAGCATCCGCCCTTTTCTTCGCCTTAGTCTGCCGGAGAGCATCCTGCCATGTTAACATGAAGGAATATGTCGGAACACGTCGTAGGGGATGTCAAACTAGGTGAGAAAATAAAATAACAATTCTAACATGCTAGTCTTTTTGTCTAAACTTTGTGAAAGTCTTAGAATATGTCACACCACACGGAGTAATGATGCCTGTCATCGCTCCCAACGAGCCACGTTCTCTTCGTTCTGTGTACCCGGCATAACTGGTCCTTCTGTGTGCGCACTGAAAATAATCCTGTGTTTCTAAACAGCCCTTGCTCTGTAAATGGGTACACAATGTGGTGCAAACCATACCACACCATACTATCCAATCCTTGGCAATGTGTGTCTGATTTGGGAGGTTGGAGCTTCTGAGTGAGCAGCATATGGCACTGGGAATGGATAAGTCTTTTTGTTTTGATCCAGTTCAAATATCACCCATCTTTCTCCAGCATCGCTGACTGCCTTAAAGTTTGTTTATTAGAAGACATGCAATGAAGCAAGTGTGTTTCCTACCTCTGATAATTTATGTAAACTAGATTAAAAACAGTAAGTAAGGAAAACATTTTGAGTGAAACTCAAACTGGGTCACAAGTGTGTCTCACACTACTATGCACAATATTAAATATGAATTATAAAATGGCAGACGTACAAACAAAATTAAATTCATGAATTAATTGTTCATTCAAGATTTGAAAGCATAATTTGTCTGAATGTCTATGGCTGGCCAGAAATGTCCAACAGCATCCAGCCCAGCAAAGTATGATACGGAAACGGTAACGGTGAAACAATTTATCCAGTCAAGTGTTTTAGCCAGCGGAGTCTGCTGAGCTGCAGCTGGATGCATCTTGAAATGTCTACACCCTCAATTTCCGAGCAAATATACAATTGTTATGGTCAAATATATGTGACCAACTGGTTTATGAAAAGAATTACTTTTAATAATATATTGATAGCAGACGAATAATGAATAAATACATAATTTAGTGATTATGGATTATGGACAACCAATAACGCCTCATTTCAACATAGCTCTGCATGGTGTCCGTAATTCCATATAATATATGCACTATGCCCTCTGGTGTTCAAGGCAAGGAAATGTATTTATTTATTTATTTATAGATGGATTGAAAAGCCCAGCAATGCACTCATATCGGTATCATTTGGAATGAATGCAACTTGGGAACGGGAATGAGATAACATTTTCTCATCAAGTAAATCTGTATTTTTTAAGATTAGCCTATTAGCTAATTCTGTGGACATTCCATGCCCTTTTCCACATGCTAACATAGTTCCTTCAGATCTCAATGCAATGTATATGACATGCTTAGGTGAAAATACCACATGGATTATGTGGAATAACACTGTATTATGTCCATTTTTAACATGTTATCAGAAAACTGGTTTTCAGTGACTGTTGCTTTAAATCCAACGTGCCAGTGCCCACCCCACCCCTTCTTCCACGTAGCGTGCTATGGCTTTGCTGCTGATGAGCTGTAAAGCGGTGCAATCATATCGGTGTGAACCAGAAGCTCTCTTTTCCACAGTGTTTTCAAGGATTTATATTGCGCATTCATTCCGCCTTCCTGTTCGCCTTGCTATGTATCGGTATCGTTTTTTGTGTGCCTTTTAACCCTCCTGTTGTCCTTGGGTTTCAAACACACCTTGTTGTGCCATCATACATTTGTATGTCTGTGTAAGCTGTAGAATTAGGTTTAGCCCCTTCTATCTGTCACAAAGAGCTAGTGATTTTGGTCATTTTGACCCAGAGGACATTACAAGGGCTAAGGATGCAGGAACCAGAATGGGGGTTTAGCATCAGCATGGAAGCAGTGGTTACACAGCCCCAGAATCATGTGTAGGGACAGCCGGTACAATGGAGTGTGACATTTTGATAACCAGCCATACAATAATTAACCACTATTTGTGTGTTTTTCAGTGGTGGCCAGGCAGCACCATGAGGACAAGACAATTCTTGGCTCAAATAGGTATTCTGGAATCTAAGCAAAGTGCACTTTAGGTGTACTTGATTTGATGTACTGTAATAAAACCCCACAATCTATACTGAATCACAATCACAAATTAAACAAAAACAGCCGAAGACAAAAGCAAGAGCTGTTAAAGCTGAAAGCCTCAAAGCAAAATATGTACTTGATTTGGAAAAAGGACACTCACAAAATTCCGCTGTCTTCATCCCAGCCTACAATACTTCCACCTCTTCAATTTTGACAATCAACTTCCAAATATGAGCAAATGGTCAGCAACCAAACACCGGAGGCATGAACACTCATCTCTGTACGCCTGCATATTAACAAGTGCTACAGTGATGCAAGTTTACTTTAAGAGCCCAGATAGTGAAGGCACATGAAGGAGGCAGCTCACAAGGCAGGGAATTTAGATAACACATCAATACAGAACGATTTCAAAACATGGTTATAGGGTTTACCAAATTAAAATATTAGGACAAGGGCAAATAGACAAACTTACTGTATGTCAACACAGTTTGAATGCCAACATCCTTTCCCTCTACCAACAAACAAAATGCTTAGCTTATATTTTATTAAAACAATTTGATACTTTTGAAAAGTTAGTTGAAGCCCTCTGGACTAAACTATTACAGTGATACAGAGACAGTAATATCTAATATCTGAAAATACAGCTACTTCTACAGGTTGCATGCTACAGGTTTTCCTCTAAACACAAGTAAGCAAATGAAGATGTACTGGGTTTTGTTAAGACTGGGAAGTGAATCCAGACAGGTAAATGTAATAGTATGTGAAAATAATTAACTTTGGTTTTGTCCCAATTCCCTCAGTGCTCATTACCTTTAAATGGAGCCACACAATGGCAGAAGTAATTACCAGGCTGGTCAATGCAAGTCGCTCCATGCTTACAGGGGGACGATGAACACTCATCAATGTTAAGTTCACACTCTGTGCCTATCACAAAAAGAACAGATTGATAACTAGACGGTACAGTTTGGTGGTCAATATCCAAGTCAAATGCAGAAAAGATAACTTTCTATTGCACTATTCCACATTATTTTTAATCTAGTTTAATAAAATATACATTTTCCTCTGGTGTTCATAGTTAAAGGCTATTTAATTTAGAATTGTTATGCCATTAAAAACAAAATACAGCACAGTAGGCTTTTGTTTTATATAGTATCCCACTTGGTGATCACAAACTATGAAAGCACTGAAACATTTTGTAATTAGACACAGTATAATGCGTGAAGTGTCATTGACAACCACAGTGTTGGGATTTTATACTGAAAAACATACATAAAATATAATGAATGATTTATTTTGTGCAGCAGTTAGAACTAACTCAAAACTGGAGATACAGACAGCCTTTGCCAGAGAGTCCTGATAGACTGTTGACAAACCACTGATGACATTACACATCAAGCAGACAATAAAACACACAAAATGGCAGTGCTAATTTTCGCAAGGATTTTACTGACAGCAAACTAAAGACATTTCAACAGTTCTGCAGAAGAATCACAGCACTGATTCATTAAAAGAGCAATTAGCCAGTCTACAATGATAGATGGCATATTTCAGTTGAACTACTGTGTTTGATTAAACAATGACCAATCTGGAGTAGCATGCAGTGTTGTCTGGCACAATCTGTCAAGGATCTAGGACTCTACAAACCTCAAAATGGCGATGCATACAATGAAAACCAGTCTATAAAAATATTGTTTTGCTTAAATAACCTTATTGTAATTGCAGGTGTCATTAGGATGTTGATCCAAACACTACAAAACACTGTTTGGTGGTGAATATGGCCAAAAAAGCTACAAGGAATTTCATTCATATCTTGCAGCTAACGTGCAAGATGGCACTGAACCCTCTTGCAGGAAGGAATTCTCTTAATGCTGGGTACAATGACACTAATGCTCATCGTGAGAGTGCTTCCTGAAAGCGCTCCTAAAAAAGTACATGCAAAAGGTTAAAACATGCAGTGGTCTCAGAGCTGTAAAATGTTAGCCTTGAATAACAATACCCAAAATGTACTTTGTTAATAGGGTCTGAAAACGCTTGATTTGGGATTGCTTGCATGATGTACCCCATTCCCGCCCCTGTTTGTCTTTAAAAGTAGTTAATGTGAAATTGAATTTGATATATTTACATAGCAGCATGTCTAGCTCAAAAGATACTATAGTTAATACACCATACTAAAATCTAAACTAACCTGTAAAGCCAGGAGGGCAGAGGCACATGAAGCCATGCACAAGGTCCACACAAGTTGCATTGTGACGACAGGGTGAAAGAATACATACATCTATGTTGTTTTCACAGTAGTCCCCTGTAGTGAAACATGAAGAGTTTTCAAAACCTTGTTGCCATACATTTTGCAATTTCCGTGAGTTGAAAAAACAAAAACTAATTGGAATCAGCCATGAAAATGCAATCGGTGCATCCCTAGTATTCACAGTATAAAGAATATGTATTAACCATTATCACATTTGTTAATTGTAAGACATTAAGTATGAATAGCTGAGGCGGTTCATATTTTGGAAGGCGGTAAAATGTGTTGCTCATCGTATTACAAGGCTTAAAACCGTCATATTGAACTGCTACTGTACAGTGTACTGTATATTCAGTGAGGTTATCCTATTCACCATCTTCACTATAGAGTCAACTGTTGGGTCAAATGATTATTATGAGCTGAGGCTGGGTTGTACGTGATCGGTGAAAACCGATCAGTTACAGTTAAATAGCATTGGTAACCACATTCAGTTATGTTTCTCTGCCCTGCAAAAAAGTACAACTCTCTGTAGGGCCATTAATCTAATCTCATACTTATTCCAGAAAGAATAATGTTCCATTACATTCTTCCTCAGCCTTATCTACTCGAACATACATCAAGTAATGATAGCAATTACTGTATACTGGTGAAGCAAATATTGATATAGAATATAAAAGAATTAATAGTATACCCTTAATTTCTAAACTACTTTCAGATAGTGTTTACAGTTCCATGACTCATTTGTAATTAATCAAAATCAGATTTTATATTCACACATGGTATGCGTCTCCTGTAACATATATTCAAAAGTCAAATTATCCTACAATTCTTCACACTAAAGATACTGCACCGGTTTAGCATGTGCACAATCTCGCTTTTGGAAGCTCTAAAACTTCTGTAAAAGATTTGTTAAGTCTAAAGTAAATTACTAAGATCTGACACCTAATGGATTCAGGTGTTAAGTCATAAGTCATTACATAAATAACCCCACAGTGTTGTTTAGGTCTCAGTCTTTAATACATTGTTAGAAGAGCACATGAGGAATACCTGTTATACCAAGAGGACACTGGCACCTGAATGAGTTGAGCTCGTCGATACAGGAACCTCCGTTTTGACAAGGTTGGCTCAGACATTCATTTACTTCAATCTCACAGCTGTTGCCTGAGGAGGTGGAAATGATTCAGTTTATCTAGACCTGCAACATTTCCGCACACTGAAGGAAAATTAATCAGTTCCTGTTACTTTCAGTTCATGATTGGATCTGAAAACTGAATGAGGAGATGTGCTCTCATATACTAATGCCACCATGAAGATGTGACAAAGCATAAAGCTCCAGCCTTGTAGGAGCGACATAATGACATTGTGTTACATACTTTATCAACACTTATGGAATATAGGTTGTCAATTAAATTGATACAGTACACACATGCCAATATTTTCATGTGAGAAAAACTGCTGGGAAATTAAAAGGAAGGTAACACTTTGTTACTTTGGGGAACAAGGAACATTTTATGACAGTATGCAGTTTGTTATAGTTAGCATCTGATGGTATAGCGCTCACTAAACTACCTTTGGTTTATGTTGAAAGGAACTACCACACTAGTAGCACAACACCCAACACAAGATTCACATAAGGCAGTGAATGTCTGTATCTATTTACCTACCGATAAATCCAGGGGCACAGAAGCAATGGTAACCATTTAAGGCATTTTTACAAATACTCAGCACTCCACAAGGCTTTGCTTCACAACTCTTTAAGATGATCTCACAATACTGACCCGTCAAACCTGCAGACAAAGAAGATGACCTGTCACTCAAACTGACAGCATTTAAGGGCACCATGGTAAGTTTACCATGTCAGCAACAAGTCCTATTAACCTTGGTGTCTTTATTTTAATTATTAAACATGTATTAATAATAACTATTATTAGATATACTATATAATATTATATATACTATTACTATATATCTATTAAACTAAACAAACCGCCTATTTAAATCCTCTAGGGTTATCAATAGGTGCTTAGAAATACCTTTATGAAACTTGTACTTCTTTCATATTTGTACTCATTTATTAGAAATGCCAAGTTAATCACACACGCACATGATCACTGTACTAGACCATATTTCCTGCCAAAAGCTGCTTCATTGAGTGTCATCACTAGAGAAATACACAAAATGAGCTGATAAATTAATTACATGCAGACTACTCTACAAACTTTATCTTTTTTTATAATCTGCCATGGGCTACATGGACAATGTTTGTACCAAGTACAAGCAAAGCATTATATATTTGGGCTGTTTCACAGGCAATACCCAGAATTAAGTATTTAAACTAAAACAATAGTATATAAACTACTTACCGGTATTTTGCATATTGTGCACCATACAACACTATTTAAAAGACCCTATTAAGTATTTGTTTATGATCAATGGCTAATTTCTAAATCATTAGGAGTACAAGATGATATATGTCCTATCACTGCCAAGAAATGGGAAGTAAAAAATGGCTGAAAATAACTGTAGTGTGCTGTGTTTTTATTCACCTTTCCTAAAGATAGTGTAAGTGCCGGGGTTTCCAGGCAAAATGATTAGCGAGCAATTTAAAGGAACATTTAGTAAGTAATGAGATGAAAAACAGGGATATTCCCAACATATGGTTCATTCACCATAAGAAGACATTGCTCTCAGTTAAGACAAGCCTCTGTTGAATGATGAACCTGGTGGGTAAACAATTGCACAAAGTTCCATCCACAAATTATTAATTTGCATTTGCGAGAAGAGGGTCTCCTAAGGATTTGAAGAACTTGTGTTTAGGTCACAGCAGTCACTGTAGCAGTTTAATAAAAGGCATGGATGCTCTGTGCTGTATACAGTACATTTGTATGTTTTCTTACCACTTGCATAAAACAGAGATCATTTACAGAGAATCTTTCAAATGCCCATGTTTTTCATTCTAATGATATACATATCTCTTTCAGAGTCAGAGCCTCAAGCACTAAAGAGGAGGTTTTAGAAAAGGGCTCCAATCAACATGGAAACGGTCTGAAGTGTTCTTAGAATGTAATTACACACAAATTCACGGATTTGCAGATTTACACTTTAGTGTTATTTAAATTGAACTAATCTGTGTTTTAAGAGTAGACACCCAGAGTAAACAATATCAATAATGTTTTCAAATACTTTTATAGCCACATTTCTAAGAGGGATTAATTCTGATTAAACATCTAAAAGCAAATGACTCAGCCTCTGGGTAAAATGATAAAAAAGCATAGTTTCATTTATGTCCAAGACTCAAAGACCGTTTGATGCCTGCATTTTTGTAAGCATCAACCAATCACAAGGAATAGTGTGATGGAATGACTATGTAACAACAGAACAACTAATTTCCAAACGCATTTGATCATTACAACTATTCTGTCTTGCCTGAACAGTATGGAAAATACCTGGAGGGCATAAACACTGCACTTCTACAGTCAAGCCACGGTAACAGGAGCCTCCATTTTTACACAATGTACAATCAGTGACAGGCGTTGAGCAATTCTTATCTGTAAAGGTGTGGGGAGAAAACATGGCAAAGTAAGTGAACATAATTTAATGAGAGACAGAGAGCTTCAATGAACATGAACAAAACAAAAACATTGCTGTGATGTAAACAAAAAAAACAAAACAAAAAAAAACAGGTGTTGTGCGAGATGCCTGTTTTTGTGCCAGTGCACAGTAGTGGTGCTAATAGAGGTGATGCTACAGTCTAGCTGCCACCTCAGGAGGCACATCAAGTAATGTGAAGTGGGCACAGGTTCAGGTTTCCCACAGAGTAAACCTGCGGGATCTACAGGACTACTTGCATTTAAGCCTGCCTGGTACTACCACATGTAAAATATACACACCAAAAGTAAAATACCTACACTAAAATATATTATAAACAATAGATACATTCACAAACTAATTATGAGTGTACAGTACATTTAGGGCCCTGTTTACACTTGGTTTTTAAATGCGTATAGGACAATCTGATCACAAGTGCACAGCTACACCTGTGGCCCAGCTGGCCACTTGTGATTAAACTGTGTTACTGTCACTTCCACTAGATTTGACAGAAGTATTTGAGTTTCCTTTGGACAGCATCAACAGTCTACTAACCACCTCAACTTCTTGCAATAGTCGCTTTGGATAAAAGCATCTTCTAAATGACCTAATTGTAATACATTGATCCGCATAAAAGCATCTTGTACCTTAACTAAACAGGTTTTGGCATGACACCCGTCAGTCTCTAATCAACGAGCATTCCTGAGGTTATGTAAAACAACCGGTTATAGTTCAAGTTACATACAGCCATCAGTTGGCTGTTATTTAGCCTGTCATCACTTCACTGAATTTCATTGACTTTCCATGGTCTCTTGTCACTACATCACTGTCCATTGCAAGGCTCGACTCGATTAAGGCTTGTCCGCGACAAGTAGAATTTTGAAAGGACAAGTGCAAGATAGTTTTACTTGCCCAACCGGACAAGTCGCCTGATAAAAATGTCAATAATGAAAAATGTACCTGCTATAGGCCTCTATATGTGATATAGTACAGGCATGTGTCACTTGCGGTCACTTGTTAAGTTATTTTAATTTGTTCTTTTAAAAATGTTTTAAAAAACATTAAAAAAATTATTAGAGCTCGCATACCCTACCGCATTGAATGGAAGCCAGATGTCATTCAGACACGTGGCTTCATAACAACATAACATTATATA
>JAODUG010000007.1:3497705-3512628 GCA_027564795.1 Aphredoderus sayanus
TGATGTTATTAATATATATACTGTATATAATGTGTATATATATATATATATATATATATATAAAGTTACTATTCAAAAATGTTTGTGACTTTACAGTAACGTGATATTCACATTTTAAACCTGTAAAAAACTTTAGTCTTGTCTGTGAGACAAAGAAAAGGGAGAATGACATTCTATGGGTGCTGGCAGGCTGTCATAAATTCACTGTCCTCACACATACCACTAACATGGGTTACAGAATGTGAGAAAAAGGATTAAGAAACATTTATCTATGATTTTAGTTCATCTTGTTAATACCATAGGTATACACACATAGTCAAATGGCAGCATAACACATAGCATATATTTGGTATTACATTAATCGCACATTCATGTCTTTATTATGGTTGAGAAGTGTAGTGTTCTTCTGACCACGAGATGGTCTGTGTTTATCAGGTGGGGGTAGGTTCTAAATCCGCAGCACGGGTCTGCGTGTCTCTCATATGTGCAACGGGAGAGATGCATATAGTTATTAAATGTATTAGAATGAAACTGTGTTTCATTCACGCTTATCCTGCATGTGACCCAGGATCACTACACTATGAAGTCCGTAACTGACTCTATTTTTGAAAGCCTGTCCTGCTGATGTGCTAATGGCACTGTTCTCCCATGTTATTGGTCCATTGGACTACTGCTTTGGTCACTGCAGTGTTAACTCTCCATTGCCAAGTTGTGGTACTAAGGATCTCCGGACTTCCCACCACTACTAGGGTACTGCATTGTGAGCACTGCTCACATGTGGTAAATGCCACCTGGCGGATATTTGATGAAACTGCAACCAAAACTCCAAGCATCACACTGATGCCAGACACACTACATGATTTTAAGACAGTTTTCAGCTCGCCGACAGGTTTTTGGAGATTGCAGACCAAAGCTAACCTGACATGCCAGATGGATTGTGGTTCACAAGTCCATCTGGGAAGCTGTCTATAGGAACTGTTTGTTCAGGGCGGTTTCTGTCATAAACATCTTGTAAGTTTATTGGATGAACCATTTGTCTGTCACTGTAACTTCAACCACTCTGACGTACAAACCATATGACATATGAAATTAAACTATTGCCGAAACAAGTTGGGAGTAGAGCGATAACACATTTTCCGTCTTCAATGCTGTTGTTCTATTTTCAATGAAGATATAGACTTCAGTTGAGATAAAACTGACGATATAGCATCATCTATGTTTAGCTTGTTAGGATCCAGCATTGTTATTTTCAAATTTCCAAGTCTCTGTCATCACATCTAAACCAAGTGGTTTAGGTAGCAATAACGACGACAGTGAGTCGCCGACAACATAGACCGCTAGCTTATTGCTGGCATCCATTTTTGGAGTGTCAGTTCTTGCGTGTGTTTTCGTGACTTTACTTTATCCAGAAGGAGGAGGAACCTTGATGAAAGATCTTGTAGTGTGTGAACCCCCATCGCCGATCAATCTTGTACAAACGACTTCAAGACACTCGATTACAAGAAACACAGTCATCTAGTGTATGCTGCACAGTGATCTGATGAAAATCGTCTCACAAAAAGCTGTCGTTTCACATCGCGACTTCTCGCGATGCGGTGGTTATATTAGATGTCTGACATCTGTATGTATAACTCTAAACTATATTTCGTTTTTGTCGTATTTGGATGAATGTTTACATTACAGTTACTCTAAGAGAATTGATGTGCATCTTTGCAAGATTTTTAATTCTAAATAGTTGTTGGGCAGACCTGTTATTTGCTACTTGTGGGTTAATGTGGGCACATTTAATACAACGCGTCCCTCCATCCATCCATCCATCCATCCATCTATGCTCAACCGTTTATCCGAGGTTGGTCGCGGGGGCAGCAGCTCCAGCAGGGAACCCCAAACTTCTCATTCCCACATTAGTCAGCTCTGACTGGGAAATCCCGATGTGTTCCCAGGCCAGTGTGGAGAAATAATCTCTCCACCTCGTCCTGGGTCTTCCTCAAGGCCTCTTCCACCTGGACAAGCCTGGAACACCTACCTAGGGAGAAGCCCAGGGGGCATCCTTACCAGATGCCCAAACCAACTCAACTTGCTCTTTTCAACGTGAAGGAGCAGCGGCTCTACTCCAAGTTCCTCTCGTATACTATTTCGGCCGTTTGTACACGCCTTAGATTTAGAGGTGCTAATCCTCATCCCAGCTGTTTCACACTCGGATGCGAACCAATCCAGTGAGTGCTGAAGGTCACGGATCGATGATGCCATCAGGACCATCATCTGCAAAGAGCAGCGATGAGATCTGCAGGCCACCAAACCACAATCCCTCCCCACCACGACAATGCCTTGATATCCTGTCCATGAATATCACAAACAGGATTGGTGACAAAGCGCAGCCCTGGCAGAGACCATCACCCACCTGGAACAAATCTGATCTACATCTGAGAATCCGGACACAGCTCTCGCTTTGGGCGTAAAGTGATTGGATAGTCCTCCCATAGTATCTCCTTGGGGACCCGGTCATTCGCCTTCTCCAGATCCACAAAACACATGTAGACCGGATGGGCATACTCCCAAGCCCCCTCCAGGATCCTTGTGAGTGTAAAGAGCTTGACAAAAACCACATTCTATTCCATCTGAGGTTCGACTATCGGCCGTACCCTCCTTTCCAGTACCTTGGAATAGACTTTATCAGGGAAGCTGAGAAGTGTGATACCCCTATAATTGACACACATTTTCTAATAGGGGGACCTTTTTTTAATAGGGGGACCGCCCCTGGTCTGCCACTCCGTATGCCTATGCAATTTAATTATTTTCCCTGTAAATTACTTGGCGAATGACAGCCTGTATATAACCACACTTCTGTAAAGAAAGTGGAGTAATTAATGATATTCTGATATGATCATCTGGAAAACATAGCAAAATGTGAGACATAACATAATATTTTACAATAATGAATAAAAAAAACTAAAATTTCTCCTGAAATTTGGAAAATTCCCACATAGTTTGAGCTAATTGACCAGATTAGAATGAATGTTAATAATCTTATAATATACAGAATATGTACTAAGGCTGGCCGTTGTAATGGACTGTAAATCGCTACTGTTTAATTCATCATAGATTTATACGGCCTTTAATAGCCTAAAAGGTTTCACCTTA
Source organism: Aphredoderus sayanus (assembly GCA_027564795.1). Lineage (NCBI taxonomy): Eukaryota > Metazoa > Chordata > Actinopteri > Percopsiformes > Aphredoderidae > Aphredoderus > Aphredoderus sayanus. Next base: position 3,500,847 of record JAODUG010000007.1, read on the forward strand.
TACACTTATTAAAGTAGTATTTTATTAATTATTAATCTGCACTGTTTTTACTTTATGTTCATGTTTCACAGTCTTTTTTCTGAGATAGTGTGATGAGGAATCACCCAGTGGTCATTTGTTGGTATTTTGTACATGTTGGAGATCCGGGGGGTATTAAGTAGGCCCTAATGGTATATTATAGATATGGAAGATCTGGGGGGTAATGTGCAGATAATGTGATCACATTGGGGCCTGCATCGGTCAGGGGGTTGGGAAGCATGCACCCTGTACTGAGTCACTAAACCCTCAATGTACAAACACTTCCACAGAAAACTTGACCCTACCCATATTGCATTGGGCCTGGTATTGCCTTGTCACATCACTGATGTGAATCTGTATGTTCTGCAAATGTGTAACTCTGAAATACACTCTTTAAAATGAAAATGTAACAAATAAAATGAATCAAAAAATGTAATGCCTCTTAGAATATAACAATGAAAGTATGAAAACAGTAAATGACACACAATAAAAACACTGATATAGTTATTTTAAATGTGAAATTTGCCTTAATAGAGCTTTAATTCTAGATTAAAGTGTGTGTATTTGTTTATCCTAAGCATTTTCTCATTAAGCCCCACAAATCTCATTTGTCAAAGGTGGCATTGTAATAACCCCAGCTTTAAAGATCGGTTGCTTGATGAAGACTAAAAATCTGAAGTTATTGATCCAACAAACCCAAATGCTCGTCTGATCTATATCACAGTAGGGCCTTATCAGTGACATACAGGGATTTTTGCACAGTTTCCGATAAAGATTCCTGCATATGAAAGCCTGAAAATCATTGCAATGCACCACTTTGTTCCAAAGAAGTACAAGGAATATTAAGTTCTTATAAAAACATTGACGTGAATAATATCTTTTACATTGCATTATTTTTAGTAGAACACATACCTCTACAGGAGTACAATGTTACTGTAACTGTGGAATATGTTATTCAATATTACATAATGCTGCCAGGAAGAGTAATACAGTCCATCTGTGCAATGTTTTAACTCAAAAAAATGATAATTTCACCTTTCAGTGCAAACTAATGCAATGTAAAATTACATATTATCACCACAATTTCTGACAAAATTAGACTGCTGTTGTGCATTGCATTTTCCTCTACAATGTCAGAATGTTACAGGAGAAGGAATCACAGACTAAATGGAAGGTCATGTCATTGACTCAGTTTACGCGCAGACTCATATTCTATCACTCAGAATATGGCAAATTCCAAATTTGGTAGGCCATATGACTCTTAAAACTGCATATTCTTGTTGTATTCAATAAGGCTAAATTAAGAAGATGTGTAGGTCTTTTTTGGGAGCATTTATAAGCAGATTATTTGTTCATTTTGTGTCCCGTTTTCTATTCGAAAACAAGTCTATGAGGAACATAATTATTGTTGCAATTAACATTGACTTTCCCCACTATTTACACTGTATTAGTACACCTGCTGTATCTCTGCAGCTATATCGTAACTCATCTACAGTATGTCAAGGTTGAAATGTGCGTTCACAGATGCTCTTCTGCATGCCGCTGTTGTAACGCCTGTAACGATTTTCTGATGCCTCCCTGTCAGCTTGAACTATTTTGACCATTCTCCTCTGACTTCTCTCATTAAAAAGCAGTTTTCACCCATAGGACTGCCACTGTTGTTTTATTTTGTTTTTGCACCATTCTGTGTAAAATCTAGAGATTGGTGTGTGTGAAAATCCCAGGAGAACAGCCAATTCATATTCAAAACACCCCGTCTGTCACCAACAATGATTTCATGCTCAAAGTTACTTAGTTCCCATTTCTTCACCTTTCAGATAAACATGAACCTCTTGAACATGTCTGCATGCTTCCATCATGATTGGCTGGAGATCAGCTATGTTATGCATTAGTTGAGGACCGTTTTTGGTCTAATTTACAAGAGCGTTGGTTTGATCATTCACAGAGAGAGTTGTGGGCACTGTGAAAAATGTGGAAAAACCTTCAGCTGTTTACTTTTATTTTGCAAACAAATACATCACTATTTATTTCCACACAGGCAACATCGTTTCAGTAATAAAGAGTCAGAATTGAACAAAGTAATAAAATGACAACAGAAAAGTTAATAAAAAGAGGCCTGAAAGATATCACTCAGTATTGGTATTAGCTGAAGGCTGTCAAGCTAGATGAAGCTACAGTAGTTGTATATCGCAAGCTATGGGTCTGTAACACTGAGAAAACTACAATAAGCCATATATGGTAGGAAATAATAGTGCCTGTAGAGACTTGAGGGGTACTGGATGGCAGGCCAGGTCAAGGCATTTCCTTCCCATGAAATTGTCGTGCTCTGCAGCAGGACTCCAAGTTATCAGACAGCTTGAAAGGCCGGGGTGTGGGGGGAAGAGGAGGGGAAAGTGTTTTGTCTGGGTGGCACTATAGGTGATGTATCTTGAATTGGTGTTAGTGAATGGTGGAGAATGGAGTTGCTTTCTGGCAGCAGAAGCATAAAGGGTTACATTTTAGATTCAACTTGGAGTATTTACACCGGGTATTGATCTAAACCAGTAATTCACAAACTTTTCTTGTAATAAATACATTTTTAAAAAGTAAGATTTTTAATTACATTTGGTATGGTGAAAAGCTTAACTAATATGATCCACAGTATCTCATTACAGGAGTGAGGGAGAACCAAAGCCACAGTGTGCTGCAGTGTTTCCAATGATGAAAGTATGAAAGACCTACACTGTATGCATTTTGACCCAGTTATTGCAGGGCTTCATTTGTAAAAGCAACGGCACCCTTCTCAAAAATTATGTGATGTTATGTGTATGGCGCTGCATTTATATTTATGAGGGAAATGTTTGAAAAGCACTGATGATGAAGTGTGTTGATTAATGGCCCGATCTAAATTCATTTCTCAGTCAAAGTCCCAAAACCAGTAATATAAGTACAATGTGTTATAACCTAACCGTGAAAATTAGCCTTGGTTAGCTTGTTAACTTGTTAGCATGTTGACACATCACAGTCTGTGTTGGTCAGTCTCTGTAAAGTGGCTATTTTTGAGTTCCTCTCTGAAGGAACTGTTGCAGCTTATTTGATTTCAAGATTTGGACATTTACTTGACCTATGTTTTATTTTTTATTTTAGTATTACAACAATAATTCAAGCAATACTATTTATCCAATCATTTTCTTCCTTCTACAAATCTAACAAAACATTCACAGTTTTTTCAAAAATGTACTGCACTCCAATAACAAAGAACACACAGTAGACCTTGCATACACAAAACAAAATCAATTCATGTGCAGGACTGAGCAGATTACAAATGAAGGCAATACATAATTTAAAGACACAGATATGAAGATAAACAGACAAACAGACAGACAGATATAAAGACAGATTCGATGCCTAGGCCAGTACATTTATTAAGAGGTAATTTTGGATAGACTGTAAATGTTTCACAAATTTGAAATTTAAAATATTGTTAAAACTAGGTTATAAATATTAAACTGTAGATGGATTGTTTATACCCGTACAGTATGCACTAGATATTTCTTGTATCAAATAAAATATATTAATTATGATGTATTATTATATTATAATACATTTATTTAATAATGATTATGATTGCATTACATAGGAAAACACGTAAAACAAAGAGAAAATGTCAGAAGTTTTCTATTCAATTTAAATTCAAATGCATTTCTCATATTCCACCCTTCTATTGAGGGGTGATATTGAGGGCCTACATGATCACCATGTATTTTAATGTTCTATTTTTTACAAGGCCAAACACTAACTGGCACCATCATTGGTGGCATCATCTAAAATATTAATGTGTCCCTTCAAGTCTTTTAAGTCAAGCCAAGTTAACACTTGCAGCACACCTAAACCCCATATCAAACAGCAGCAGCTGCCTAGAAGCCCCAAGCCACCTCAGCTTAATCCAATTTGACTGGCCATCACTGTGGGCGATGCTGGATGAAACATTATGTGAGGTGGATAGAGCTTTTTGCTCTGCATTAGTGGAGGGGTTTATCAATCCACTTTTGACTCTGCTGTGAAGAAAATGAAATTGGTCAAATGCCTGTATTCATCGCTGTTTTTGGACCACAGGGCAATTTTGCTCGTCCAATAAATAATTTGATATTATTGCCATGTGCAAAAATGAGATAAATCTGGACATCAAGGTCTTTTTGATGGCATGTAATTTGGTGTAAAGCATTTGTGCATACTAACACTAATACTAGTATAACTATTATTATTAACAGTGATTATTTAAAAAGTTCAAATTATTAAACAAATATAGTGTAACTGTTGAAGGTATTGATTACCAACCTTTTATGATTGATGTTTTATACCCATTTGATGTTGAAATATTAAGTTAATAGAACACATTTTGGTTGTTTGACATTTAAAACAACCACATTCAAAATAATTTAACATAATTTAGGAACAAGTGAATTATCATATAGTATTCTGAGCTCCTCTGACAGCAAATAGCATAAAGATAATCATTTAGCTAATCCATGACAACATCTGTCATTTAGAGATTTGGGCAGCCTTCTGCTTTACGAGCTCCAATCTGGCACAAATGACAAGAGATTTCTAAGACTATTCTCAATTTAAACAGTTCATTCTGTGCTTATGAAGTGCATTATTCCTTTTTCCCAGTCAACATGTCATGGACTTCCTGTGGTTTAAATGTCAGGAAGCCACTCATATAATGGAAATGTACAGTCAGTCTAGCAAAGAGTAATAGCATAATGACAGTGTGTCCATTAAGGAGCTAATGTTACTCACTTTGGTAACCTCATAACAACAAAGTACCTGCTAGGAGCATTGTGGCACTGCAGTGACCTCAATACAAGCATCACTAGCTTTTAGCAGTTTTTAGTATAACTATGGTCAAGTATGAGTCATGATGATGCTAGTAAACACTAGGCCACAGTAATATATTGTGGATGTTTAAGAGCAATATCCATTTGTGTACCTACACATGGCTTGATGATAGACATATTAGTCAGTATTTAATACAGTGTATTGCTATCTACATCTATCAAAATATCTATGTATCTCTCTGATAGATCAATCAGTCACCCCATAAAAGGGTCTGGCAGAGATATAGTCTCCTGGGTCTAATGGTAAACATAAATAGAAACTTAATGTGGTGCATTCATGTTGCAGAATATGTAGGTGTTTGTGGTTGTTTAAAAAATTTAACTGTTACTTTTAAGTCAGCTTTAATTATGAGAAACATTGTAAGCATATTTTTACTAAATTCTCACACATTTTTGTCAGTTTCATTTAAATATTGCTGTAACATTGCAGTCGACATGGTGCCACAGTATAACAAACTATTTCCTGTTTTCAGTTAAAGAGGATTCAATTCTTTGGAGTGAAATACAAACATAAAAATCACCTACAGTAACAGCTGTTGATAAAAGACAGCTCACAGCAATGTGACAGTGTTTAAGAATAATTTAATAGTTTCCCCTGAAGTTGTGTCTTCTGTCAAATGCTGTTAGGTGGGATTATCTGATTTATATGATGTGCTTATGAACGCATTATGACTTTAATATATCGTATTTTGGACAAGGGTTGGGAATTAAATATGTGCCTTCAGTGTGCCTTGCAAATCTAAAACAGAAAAGCTTTGGCACCCTCTGCTGTTAAATTAGATTTCTCAGATAGCATCTATTGTCTTGCTGAAGCCCAATAGAGACGCTGAGCATGACAGAGGCAGGAACGCAGTGCATCTGGAGAGAAGCACGCAGGAAGATGATTCTTGAAAACAACCAGTTGCATATGTACAACCATTAATACGGTTTTAATTTTGTTTTAAAATTCGGAAAAAATATATTGTTAATGCAGCAGTTTTCCAAATGCTATAAACTCAAGATTTGTACTATTGATAGAATAATATGATGTATAATGCATATTCAATGCATAATGCACATTTCTAGGTGGTATGTGTCATTTGCCATAAACAATCCTATATTTAAGGGTCAGTATTCACAATATTTAAAAACCACTGCCTTAAAGGGTGTGACATACATTTTTAATGTTATATAAATCTTCTAATGAGATAAAGTGTGCCCATTCCTAATATTCGACTAACTGCAGAATTGTTTCTTACACATCCCGCTATCCGAAGTGACGTGGCCAAAGTTTGCTGCGGGGCGCGGGGGCGGGGCTTGCCAGCGGGGAGCTCCACGCTCCGGTTATCCAAGGTGAACCAAGGCAAGCATTAATTGGTGGCACCGGGTCCCCCCCCCCACCATGCTCCCACTGTGACCGCGCGCCACGCAGCGCTGGGGTCGACCTCGTCGCGCGTCCTCCTCCAAAATGCTCTCTGACAGGACTAGCTGTGCCGCCGCTGCGCTGCCGGCCCATCGTTCATCATCTCAACAGATTGGCGGACTGCGACGCCAAGCCAACCGATAGGTGCAGCCCGCACGCTGCGGCCCCGGCTGGGACAGGGCGGCGGATTGGAAAGGGAGAGCAACACCGAGCGGTGATTGTCATTAAAGAGGGACGGAAGGGACCCTTCTAATTCATCCCAGCAGTCGTCGCGGTACGCCATAAGTGCTTCAGACAGCTCGTGTGCCACATTAGCACACCTGCGCAAGCCCCAGGAGGACGGGATAGAACTTCTTAGGTTGGTGTTCCTCACCAGCTCCCTTGGAGATGTACACCAGAGATTACCCCATTAATATCTCCCACAATTCACTAGGGGGGGCTGGGGCAGCTCCTTTCCAATGCACATCTGTAGGATACCACAGGTGGCCTAGCCATCGCACAGGGAGGTACCCTGATTGTTTTTCAGGGCTCATCATCTGAATTGCCCGAGCTGTAAATGAGAGCAAAAGGTTTGGTGGTTACCTGGGTGCACGCCTGCAGCTCTCTATTCCCCTCCAAGCCTTCCAATCATTTTCCCATTTGGAACGCAGTAATCGCCAGGCAGATTTGTTCTGATCTGAAACAACAGCCATTACTTTCAATTCAATCCCCGTATTAGCAATGTTAAGCTGGCTTTTGGGGGGCAGCTTATCATTCTTTAAGGTATAATAGTAGATTTTGAGTTATAAAAGCATGTCTGCCTTCTAGAAATCATGTAACATACTGTATCAACACATCTACTGTCTGTCTTTCTGTCTAAGAAAAAAAAAACTGTTCAGCTGTCATCTGTAATATCGCTCCCCTTGGATGGATGGATACTGGCAGATTTCCCTACGCAGTCAGAAGGTGGTAGAATGTTATTATATGGATGTAAAACTGAATAAAACCAAATCATGCATCCAAATGTATGTTGGAAATGTTTAAAAGGCCTATAGCCCCTATAGTATAGTACAATCAATCACAGGAGGCATGCTGTGGTTGGGTTAAATGTACCATCAGGTTGTGATGACAGAGGAACAGTTCACCATGACCATGCATGGTGCTGAAAGCACCTTTCTAAGCAGATGTGATCAGTGGCGGCACTGACTCCCCCCCTACCCCCACCCAGCTGAGACTGACAGTCTAGACTGAGCCCAGGAGATGGATATCACAGGGGACAGCCAAGCTGCAGGAAACCAATGGTGCAGGCAGTTTTCAGCCAGCCTCATTACAGTGGACAGCTTGATCCACGTAATTGCTCCTCACAAGGTTGCTTCCAAAGCAGTGATTGTGCGATGCAGTAGTGTGTTATGATACAAAAGGCTTCTTATATATATATATATATATATTTCACTCTCGGGCATATATAAACAAAGAAATGTGTGATGAACAGTGAACAGTGGGCAAAAGTCTATAAGCTATTTTTGTCAAACTCGTTAAAAGTTTGAAGTGATCATTGTCTGCTTCAGGATTGTTGAAGAGTTTGGCGCTACTGTTTGGCACTGTATGTGATACACATGCATCTCAGATATTAGAATCATTGTGTGACACAGAGCTATAGACCACATTTTCAGTCCCCTTTGTCAGCACAATGTAGGCCTACCTTTTCAAAGCAATTACTACAATCAGCCAGTCATGCGTTGCTATAGCCTGGTAAGACAATCCTGATTTTGCAAGCTCCACTATTCGTTAGTCTGCATTTTGACCATGACATTACATTGATAGTTTACTGTAAACTTATATTCTACAGTATAAACATATTTAAAGCAGCAGTGCTTTGTTTATTATGGTTTGTTTATTATGTAAAATAATGTCTACGGTAATATAAACAAAGCAAATATGCTTATTGCATAAAATGCTTATTGCTACATGCATAAAACAAATTAATTTTTAATTCTTTAATGGGGTGTATTCATAGTTGTTTTAAGCCTTGTTATACTTTTGCCTCTGTTCTGCTGCTGGAAAGAAGGAATTTGAGTCAGACACTGGTACCTATATCAAATTGTATGGGACGTGGTGAAAGCCAGCGCTGCGCTATACGGCTTGCATAAATGGCTTGAATATAACAGTATGATTTTTTGACAGCTGTAGTGTTGTGTGTTAGTCAACATAAGTAACAGATTGTGACTTTGTGTTTTGCAGGAAACAAGTTTGTCAGACAACATCCCCGGTTTGTTGTGTTGTTTCATGTTGGATGCTATACTTCTTCACATATAAACATTAGAATAAATCACATTCTAAGTGTGCTTGTTCGATCACAGCCTCGTGTGGCTTGGTTACAGTATATTGTACCTTATGTTCCTCGTGCCATAGCAAGTATCCAATATCTCTTATAATAATAATATAATATATGTTGTTATTCTGTAGTGCCACTCTGGAATTCACATCACCAGCCATACTCTCAAGGTCACATTAGGAAAAATGTTAGCCAGACTAAGTCTGTATACTGTACAGGTGAGATATTTGTAGGTCCTCATTTTTTATTGATGCACACATTTTTTCTCAGGGGGTTCTCTGAGGGTTAAACCTATACAGTACTGAATTAATTGCACAGTTCATTGCACCAAAAACTCTTAAGAATAATTTGTAAATGTTTATGACTTTTTGCATACTGGTTACTAGAATCTGAGTGTGTAGTTTTCATCTATTGTATTGAGGAGATGTTCACCAACACAGGTCAGACAATCACCATCGCTCATTAAGTAGAAATGTTTAAACAATACTGACAACTAAATATCTCCCTTCACTCCTGTACACATCAAACAGCCACATTGCCCATATGTCACCTTCACCAAACTTCTTATTTTCTCCTATTTTTCTTTTCATCATGTGTCCTTGTAAAACAATACTGTACATAATATGATTGGTCACTGCAGTGCTGGTTGGTTCTTTGGTATTAATGGCAATATATTTTCCCCTCATCACTAAATGTAATTTAAAAGCAAACATTTTTAAACTTGCTACAGTACAGTATCAGTTTTCACCCTACAGAACCCTACGGAATGATACTTTCAGTGATGGGACCTTGTATACTTCTTGCGGGCTTTAACAATGACAAGTAATAATTAAGTTGTGGTTTTCCCATGGATAGCAAAATGTGAGAGCTTTGAAAAATGTCTGATTATGAAAGAAACTCATTCTCTATTGTCTGTAGCACAGGCTAATTATTTTATCACAGGAAATTTAATTAGCTGTATCTGAAGCCAGACTATAGAGCAACAAAAGCTAGGACAGATAGTACACGTAGTCTATAGGAGTGTTTTGAGATGAAGGACTACCGTTCCAAACAGAAGTGTACAAAGATACACAATGTTATGCACCAAATACTTGCTATATAAATATATAAATACTAGATTTTGCAACACTGTTTCCTTGTGGTCATGTCCCAACCTTGTTTCAAAATGCTGCAGTTCTGGAGTTTGTCTGGCTATTTGTTACAAGGACCAACCAAATGTCAGTAGCTAAATGTGAAGGTGACAGCAATTGATTAGAGAGCCATGATTGATTGGTGCAACTCTAACCTACAAAAGACAATGAAGCTACCAGTATGTTAGCATGCCAATGGTGATAAAGGAGGTTTAACCCATCATCTCATTTATTATGAATTACTCAGCAGGCGTCGCCATCCCCCCCTACCCACACGACATCTTGGCCAGACTCTCCTCCCACCTACGCACTCCCTCCTTGCAGAGGAAAATAAATTATAGACAGGGAAATGAAAATGAGGGAGGTGATTTGTTGGAAAGATAGTTTGTTATGTGTGCATTCAGAATTGATAATTGCATAGGCAACCTATGATCTTCCTGATTAGCAAGGACACACTCCTTTATCCTGACTGCTGCAAGGTTATTTTCAGTCCCCTTTGTCAGCGCGATTTCCTGTACCTTTTCTACCAAAGCAATTACTACTATCAGCCAGTCATGCGTTGCCATAGCCTGGTAAGACCATCCTGATTTTGCAAGCTCCACGATTCACTACGCTCTGCATATCTTCTTGAAAACTCTTCATTCAAAGCCATTTCTCATAGAGGCGGTGCCAATAGGTGTCGATGAATCATACGCAATTGGACTAGCTTCAACTAATCGGAACAAAAAACGTTTGATGAGAACTGGACTACGTTCAGCCATCAAAACAGTCATAAGCAATGTTTGCAAATGTAAATAACATGTGTTACACAATAAATATTTGTGAAATATTGTAGTTAAAAAGCAGCACATTTGACATAGAAAGATAGAATACATTTCAAGCCACAGTGTATAGGACAGCTGCCAATGGAATATTTGCACTGGAATATTTACACTGCCAGTAAGGGTGGGTGGGGGGGTGGCAGAGGGGGAGGAGGGGTGGTTGTGGGAACCTATAAGTCCTAGTGGTTGGAACTGCATTGAAAAGAAAGGAATAAAAGCCCCGAGGATTCATACAGGGTGCAGCAGGAACACTGCTGGGGAAGAAATACCTTGATTTAAAATTCAGTTATGAACCCAGCCATGGAAGAGGCAAATAGGAGTGTGAGTGGAATGTAAAGCAGAGCAGTGTGCACAACACACAAGTTTGGGTCACACATGCATGGCAGAAGCACATATTTCAGTGAATAATAAATCCCTGTTTAAGAAAACATGCTGGCAAATGTGTTGTAAAATTGTTATACAGGATATTTTCTTGGATATTTCCCATTACACAGAGCAAAATCTAATGGATTTTTCAAGTGGGCTTCCAGGGGAGGGATCATTTTTACTTGTCTCTTTATATTTGCAAATGTAATCCTAAACACACGGATATACTGTATGATTTGCGTTGGTGTGGGGATCATCAAGTATCTAAAAAGAAAATAACACACTTTTACATTGGAGTTTCAAGAGGGAATGTTATGTCCTTGGAGCAAGCAGTTTATAAAGTTTAATAGTTGGTGTTAATTACTAATTTAGAAAATAAACTTTTTGTTGGCGAACAGGATTTTAGCAGTCAATGAAAGCCGTTTTACAGCAGATTGTATATCAAACTATAGAAGCCTTGCAGTGTGCATAAAAAGACTGAATACTCACTGTGTGTGTCATTTCAGCTTTTTAGTCTAATTAAAGTTGTTTTGGCAGGACTGTCCATGTGCAATGATTAGCTAAAGACTTCACACTCATAATGTTCTGCCTAGATGTTTTTCATTTATAGCATTTAGTAATAAATGTCCATATCCTTAACTGTTACTGTATCATTTTATGCACATAGACATTCATGCTAATGCTAGGCTACCTAAGTTGTGACTACAGTAAGCGTTGGTCGACTCCTATGAAAGTTTATTTCTGACATGCCCAGCCTACCTGTAAGCATCCTTGAGGACATAGCTACCACTACCTGCTCCTTAGCACTGTAGTGTTCACTGTACTGTAGGTCACTTTGGATAAAAGCATCT
>JAODUG010000007.1:3512728-3532961 GCA_027564795.1 Aphredoderus sayanus
TACTGTAGGTCACTTTGGATAAAAGCATCTGCTATAATGACCTAAATGCATCCATCATTTGACTGAATATAACTGTAAATGAATTAAGGAGCAGCTTTGGGTAGGAGGCTACGATGCTGGCCATTGAAGCGATGGCCTTTTGTTTGAGAGTTGGCAACCCTAACCACTAACATATTTGAGTTGTCAGGTAGTGGAATTAAATCAAATATATTAGGAAATTATGGAATACTGTGTAGAAAGTAAATTAATAAATATGCATCAATAAATATTATTTTGAATATTTCAATCATATTATGAATGTGACTCACTGTTAGTTTAAATCTATTTAAATGTTAATATTTTCTGAAATTGAATTTATAAGATAGGCTATGCCTACTTTTGCACAATTCAATCAAATCATATATTCTGTTTCATTTACTTAATATGTCACATACCAAGATTTATCATAACATACAGTACACATTAATGTATAACATATGTGACAGATTAGGCTACTGCAGTTCGAAAAAGCTTAGTTGTCCCCATATACTGTATATTGCAAAAGAAAAGCCAAATATACTGTTATGTTTTAGAGAAGCATAACTTGCTGCTCATGTAGTTGAGTTGAGAGCATGGTCTTACTCGAGTCAAAGCTCAAAAGGTTATTATACTGAATATACGTGCATGTGTTTACACAGTATCATTGACTGGTATAGTCTATTTGAGTAAAAAAAAATCATTTTATACCAGGGATAAAATTTGAGAACTTGAGAATAACCATGATACATTGATTAAAGTATCTCCAAAGAGGTGGAACATACAGTAATATATCTTTCTTTGTAACAGCAATGAAATTGTAATGTTTGCCATACATGCGCAAGAACAGCAGTTAACACTTAACCCAATTCTCTCTAGTGTTTATGTAGTTTCAATGTTTGCAATAGCTTTTTAAGAAAACGAAAAAACAGCCCTTAAAACAGCCAACCACTCTTGAATTCATTATGAGATCAGTATATCATGACTACTAAGAGCCATGAGCCACAACACCAACTTTAACATATGTAACATTGCATGTACACTATCTTTAATTTTGTTAAACTATGTTAATCAGTTGTGTCTGAGGATGTTAAAAGGGAAGAATTACAAAACAGACAAAGACAGACCAGACATTTTCAAAAGTTTTGCTGGCATTGGTGTGTCTGTGAAATTGATTATGCAGTTCTATTCATGTCCCAGGGTAGGTTTCTGGTTACTTATTTAATCATGCTGCTCTAAATAATGTAGCTTATGTGAGTATATCTCTGGGAAATACTGCCGCTAAGACTGTGTGAAATTATCATGCATTAAGCTGCCTCATACAAAAGTATTTCATACACTTTATTTTAAAAACCAAACAAAACCACATATGGTCTTGTTATATAGTATATTAATGCAGTATCTTACTGTGTTTTAGTATATTTGTCACATCGACTAAAGAGGGTAAAACGCCATTTGTGCATTGCAGTTTGTTGGAACAAAGTAATGATGGAGTTGTAAAGGGACCAAAAAGAACTCCCAAATCAGACCATTAAAACAATTTGCAACTTGTGTAATGACAAATTGTGCATTAGCGCATTTCAAAACAGCATAGGGCAAACAAAATAATTCACATAAAAATGTCTCGGAGATAAGCTCATTTGGGGTTACCAGTGAGTAATTTACCTACAGGGAGAAACACATTGTACTGCTACAAGTACTAACATTTACAGCATTTATGAAAACACCTGATTACTGACTACCAACATGTCCACTGATTTCTGTTTGGGTACACATGTGTATGTTCCTGTATGAATCAAGGAAAATAAAGGAATCCACATTTTTCTGTGAGTGATAGTCCATACATATTTAAAGCAGTCATGATATATTGATTCATAATGGTTGCTTAACACTGGAAGATTACTGTTGTTTGTCACACATAGTTTGTCACTCTGCAGAGGATGGCATCGATGTTCTGACTGATTTAGTATAACATCCATTGAGTTATATTGCATTCATGTTCACACACACATACACACACACACACACACACACCTACACAGAGACACACACACGCACACACACACACACCCAGGCATGCACGCACACACACACACACATACGCACACACACACGACATATACTGTACATACACAGACACAGTATACGTAGCAGATACTGTATCTGCTAGGTAGTGAATAATTCATAAATCATGTGTTCAAACAGACAATTGATTTGAAGCAGTGATTAAATGTAACATGTAAATGTTATTGAGTAAGAAAAATCACACATATTTTCATTCAAATGGGTAAGGGCTTCAATTAATCAGCCCTTAAAAGTGATGTAATTACATGTTGAGTTACCAGTGTCTATCACCATCCAGATCATGTGAGCTCTGTGATTTGCTACAGTCTAAAACGTCTTCATTCAAAACCATTCAAAATCCAGTAAATGAACCACCAGTCATACAATAATTCACGCATTGGATCCAGGCGAAGGTCTAATTGGTGCCAGTATTAAAAGCATCCTCCCCTTGTTCTTGTTCTGATTGGTTGACGGTGTTTCAATCTCCTGCTAATGACATTGATTGACCCTGCCTCTATCCCAAATGGTTTTGAATTGTGAGTTTCTCGAATTATGTGTAGAGTGGAACAAACTGTGGAATTTGCCAGATCAGGATGTCTTTTAAGCCTCCAGTGTCTTGCATTACTGTATATACACAGGAGGACCCTTCTCTTCTGGCTATAACAAAGCTATGAAGTCACACCTTGAAGTCACGCCATGGCTTCAGCTACTTAAAACCACAATGTGAATAGAATGGTTTAATCACTGCATGGCATTAATTTTAACAAAGCATTGTATTTGTACAGAACGGAATGACATGGCAGGTCTGGGTAATACTGATATATCTCTGACCTTGGCCTACAGTAGGTCACATTGACATTGAATTCTTATATACGGATGTGTGTGCAATGTGCATATTTATTGCATATTGAGCAGCTTTGGTATACAATATTAAATTAAACTAAATATACGGATTGGAAATGTATTATCTAAATCATTTAAAAAGAAGAGGTGTGTTAGGTTTCCCTTATCTTGGCATTTGGCCTTCCTGGGAGTCAGAAGAGAGATGATTATTATGTTTCATACTGTAGTTCAATAAGGCTTTAGATTAATTTCTTATCTTACTGATCCTTGAGCTCCCAAAACACCCAAGTCTTCATTATGGCAATGAAAAGTGGGCTGTCTTCACTCCTGATGTTCTGATGCTGCTTGGGGATGACTGGAATTAGAAGGCTACTGCAGACACAAAGAAGGCTAGCCAACCATGCTCAAGGTCTCCAATCTCCTTCCAACAAGTCTTATAAGGGACTCACAACGTCAACGCAACACCGTACTGGATGCTAGTGATAAAATCAGTTTCACATGTTCACAGTACAGTAGGTACTCTAGTCTAGTGTGGAGGATTCCTGAATATTATTTCCAAAACATTCCTCCTCAATCTGAACTTCTCAGAAATACACAAATGATTCTACTGTATGTGCAATATTCTGGTGAAATCTTTCAATCAAGTGCTAGACTAATGATAGTTACCTGCACATGGCAAAAGCATTTAACAAATTACCCTTCCTAAAATAGATGAAAATGGAACCAAAGGAGTAAATGGTACAACAATTGCACCATTATCCATCGCCCTATCCACAAAACTCTCTTGAATATGCAAATCATAGTATGAATATGCAAATCGCTCATTTCCAAGTTCCACAAAGGTCATGCACATTCACTTCTCCTTCATTATATTTTTTATGCATGAAGGTTAAAGGCCGCGATTGATACGCTGTTAGCGCCTGATACAGATCAGCGCTTATTTGAATGAAACTTCCATCCCCATACAGCTGGACAATCATCGATAGTCAATTGAGATGGAATACTTAATACAACGGTCCTCGTTTCTTGCATAATCCATTTCTCCTGAGCCTTAGACTGATCGGTAGGCTATTAAGAGAAATTATGGGGTAGCACTGTGCCGCATTGTCATCAAACAATTGCCCACCTGCACATCGTGAATATAAATCCGTTGATATTATTGACTGTTGCAAGGAATATATTTATGTTACTGTAGGGCAAGCATTTAGCGGGGAAAACACGTTATTCTTATGTTGCCTTAAATATTTGTTTTATTTGACAATACGGCAATAGTATTCGTTCTTTATAGATACATATATTTTGTTATCCCGCTAAGAGGGCTGCTATATGGACAAAAAGCAAATTATGGGTTAGAATACCTCTGCGCATCAGGAAAGTAGGCTAATGTAGGCGCCGCGACAACTTTCCAGAGGAAACACAACTTCCCAAGTAACCTATTGTCCCGGCAAAAATATTATGAAATTGCCATATGCAGTCAACGAAGAGATATTAAAACAGCAGATTTAGCCAACTTGAAGGCAAAAACGCACCCTCTTCAGTCGTGTAAAAAGACATCCCTGAGCGTAATGATGGTCCAAATCCCTCCATAACGCACAAGCCCGTGATCCTGCATGCGCATGCACTTCGGTAGCCAAAAGCAAAAAATATTCCGGTTGTAGAGAATGCTGGTTTTGAAGCAAGTAGGTGTCTTATAGACTTCATCGTGAGTCCGGTTCTGGGGAAAACCCTTTTGACTCGAATTACGGGGAGTATGTATGAAGAAGGAGGAGGAGGGCAGGCGAGCTGTGCCAGACGCAGAGAGACGTAGGTACGTGCTTTATCTTAGTGGCTGTGTGTGACGTGATATTGCAGCCTGCTCCCGGAGCTCTGCGAGCGAGCAAAGCGTGTCTATTTCTCTCTATTCTAACTCAGTGTTCCAACAGCTCACATCCACCCACTACGGATATTTTGACGACTCGGCGCTCACTTCGCTTATTTCTGGAGAAAATACCACTATAGGAATAGATGTGGACTCTGTCTAATTCGTTCGGGTAACACTGTATGTTGCTTTCTTGCCATCACTCTAGAATTTCTCTCGATCGCTGTCGTATGTTGCGCTCGCTCTCGCCGGGTTGCTGTGGATGGAAAAAAGAGAAGGGGATATGAGCCAGACCGGAGTCTAACGCATTTTTCATCCGTTGACCGTCTTGTTGCTCTGGACTTCTATTGTTGGGAATGGAGAGTATCGATTCACTGGAGGGCTGCACGATTTATTTATAAAGGATGTGGTCAAGTATGTTGGAAAAATAGCCATAGCTTCCGCAGTGTAAGGTAGGATTTATTATCGTTATTATTATTATTATTATTATTATTATTATTATTATTATTATTATTATTATTATATTACATAATTTAGATAAATGATGAATATGAATAAGAGACAAGCAAAGTAAAAAGCTTTTCATTTTCATATTGTGACACTGTTAAAGTTTACCTTACTCTTGATAATCGTTTGCCCGGTGCGTTCATAATTTTGGCTTTTGAAAGGGAGGATAACGCTAGTCTCGAATACTTGGCACACGGTTTTTAGAGCTGATCTCTATGTAATGGCAAACATGACTAGAACTGTCGAACACCGAATTGGCACTGAAGGTGTTGTCCCAAATCTGAGAAATCCTCTAAATGCCCATATAAGTGCAAGCAATAAAAAGTCGTCTGTTTGTCACGTCCCAGACAAACGCTTTATCGTCAGCAGAATACTGATTTTCATGTGGTCTTGACTATGGATCTTGCGGAGGGATGACTATGATTTTGTATTTTCGCGACCAAATAGTGATTTCACTTGTAACTGCTTCAAGAAATTCAAAGAAACCTTAATGTAAGACTGTAAATGGACAGGTACAAATAAGAATATATTAAAAAAATTAAATTAAATTGCGCACAAGGCATTTCTGTTTGGCAGTCGAGTAGACTGGTATCAAAAGCCTACTTGGGATTTCAACGCCTACGCACACGCGCGCGCGTGCGCGAGCGTATACAAGCTCACAAGAAAGCAAACACGCACACACACACACACACACACACACACACTGCTCACAGCTGCATTGCCTGTAGGATTAAAGCAATCAGGACATCGCATTGCATTCTCTCTCACGTTTGCTCTCTCTCTCTCTCTCTCTCTCTCTCTCTCTCACTCTCTCTCACACACACACACACACACACACACACACATGCGCGCGCGCATGCATGCAACATATGAAAAGACATATACACATGCACACACCTGCAAGGCACCCACGGCTGCCGGCTTTTTATCAAATTGCATTGTCAAATATGTCATGCTGTGAATTTTTGAAACGTCCAGGTCGTGTATATAGCCGTGGTACTGTAGTAGGACCAAACGCGCGCAGTGGCACAGAAACCATACGGATGCAGAAAAACGCGCAATCCCGTTTCTCAGTCAGGGAATTCGACAAGCATAACTAATCGTCATGCCTTTATTAGAAACTATTTAATACAAAGCATATTGATTTCGAAATATGTTGGCCACATTCTCCAACGGAGCAATTAGTAAAGCTCACACGGTCTGAAGCAAGCTTTCTTCTTTTCCCTCCGAGTTGGTTTTCTTCCTTTACGTCTCAAACTCACTGTATTTTGATCTCAGATAATATGGCCAGCTATATTTGAATTTCTCCACGGATTGTCCCAATTTAAATTCGACCCAATTAATATCTAAAAGACTCACATTATTACCCCCTCCCCCATATACATGTATAAATAAATAATGTGATTGTAGTTACCACAAGGTGGCAATGTTTGCCAAAAATACAATATGATAATAACGAAGACAAGTAGTATGAAATAGGCATGATGCTTTGACTTTTTATTTTAATTGTAATTTTAGGAAAATATGAAAAACATGTAAAACAAACAATATGGGATGGAGGTAATCTATTATGTTGTTTACTTTGTCTTTTGTTTAAACACTCCCTAGTGTAGGCTAATTGTTCTCATCTCTCCTTGCAGGCCAAATGACATAGGATGAAGGCTGTTCGTAACCTGTTGATTTATATATTTTCCACCTATCTTCTGGTTATGTTTGGATTAACTGGTGCCCAAGATTATTGGTGTTCCACTCTGGTCAAGGGGGTCATTTATGGATCATATTCGGTGACTGAAATGTTTCCTAAGAACTACACAAACTGTACATGGACGCTGGAGAACCCAGACCCTACCAAATACAGCATCTACCTTAAACTATACAAGCGAAATTTAAGCTGCTCTGAATTTTCTTTGCTTTCCTATCAGTTTGATCACTATTCACATGAAAAGATAAACGAATTGCTTAAAATCAACGAGTCTATAGTATACCTGTGCGATTCAAAGAATATTTATGTATTTTTGCTGTATGACAAGAATTTTGTTCAACTGCGGAGGGTGTTTCCGTATGATTATAATGGAGTGACAGCGCAGAAGCTTGAAGAGGAGAAGTCCATTGTGGAGTTTCTGGTGTTAAACAAGGCCAGTCCTAGCCAGTTTGGGTGTCAGGTGCTCTGTACATGGCTGGAAAACTGCCTGAAATCAGAGAAAGGGACGGTGGAGACGTGTGGAATTGTGTACACAAAATGCACCTGTCCTCAGCATTTAGGCGACGGAGAATCAGAGAGCATGCTCATGCTTAACAATGTGGTATTACCTTTAAATCCCCAAACGGAGGGCTGCTTGTCCCCTCAGCTACAAGCCGGACAGGTCTGCAATCTGAGTGCTGAAGTGAAACGGCCACCTAAGGAAGGTGAGTGTCCTGCCATCTTACTTCTGTTGTGTTTTTGTTTTCCTTTCCTTCCTGTTTCCCTAAGTAGACCGGGACTACATACTGTTGTATGCTCAGATAGGATTAGTCCGGTCAACGTGCACGTCAGTCCCTTTGCCCTTATTAATGCACGTTTACAATGCAATGGCCCGTGAAACAAAGAACACACATAGACATGTCCGAATTGGGAGTGTCACCTTCCAGAACAATCTGTCAGATGAGTGGGTTTAATACCTCAAGACCACACCAAACCCACTAACCAAAATACTAATAGAAGGGGTCAGGATTCAAGGTTCCAATAAAGGAAATGTATAATATGAGTGCCACAAATTTAAAAGGGTAGTGTTGTTCGTTTATTCTATGATGAAGCACCTGAAGCCAATATTAAAACACGTCTTCACTCACAACAGTGGATGGAATACATACGTAAATCTGAAGATATTGGATATGTGTGCATAGCACATTGTCTTAGGCAACATTAAACGCTCACAAATGACATTGGGAATAGTGTAAAAAGTGTTGATGGTCAAATGGTTTACAATATATTGTTCAAATGTGAGCCTACATTTCTGCCTGGTACCAGGCAGAAAGACAGAGAAGAGCTAAAATGGTGTCTTTGTCAACAACTCTTTTCTGTAGTCCTGTATACAAATGATATCAGAAAGGTGTGTGCTTTGTTCAGACAACCGTGAAGATTGCGGGGAATAATTCAGAGGTTGCCAGTAGTTTACAGTGCAAGGCAAAGGGCTATAATTCATGCTTGCAGTCTCAGCAACACATCATTCATTAAGAGGAATATACGGAATATATCATAGAGTTGGTTGAATGTTAATAGGACATGGTTGTTGTCAACATGCTTAGTGTCACTGTTTCATTATTGCCACTTTGCAGCAGTGAGTTGTAAGTATGTAACTAACAAATTTGTTTAGCTCATTGAATTAAGCTAAATACAGCCCCTCTTGACATTGTGTTTTCAATAGATACCACAAAAACTGGAAATACAATATCTTGCTTGTTGCAGAAGCAAGAAGCACAATGTGAGACATCAAATATTGTTCATAATGCCAAACCGAAAAGAATGAATCACACTTTAGATTTTGCTGTAGAATAACGATCTCTTGGCAATGTTGTTTTCAGTCTAGTGGCCACAACAACATAATCCTGGAGAGCAGGTGGCATCTTTTGATTGGAATGGAACTGGTGAACGTCACATTTAGAGTTCGTCTGAATTGGAATAGTAATTGTTTCTACAGTATAGGCTATCCAACTTCAGTCTTTTGTGGCCTCATACACTTCTGTATTGTAGAATCGTGTAATGTTAAGGTCATCTATTAACCACGTAATTTATTAAGTGAATAGCAAAGAATGAATGTGGTTAGTTGATGCTTTAGTCAATATTATTAGCATTAATCTAAAACAGCCAATAGAGCACATAAATACAATGGTAATTTCTAATGCTAATTGAGTTGTCGTCAAGAAATCTATAAAAAACAGGCCTCAGGTATTTCGTTTTTTAAATATGTTTACAGTAAATCAATAAAACAAAGCTCATGTTAATTACAAATACCAATATTATCAAGGGAATATTGGCATATCATGATTTGTGTAGATTATGTTTGTGTTCATAAGCAGGGAAAGTTCTCTTTCCCCGACAACATTTGACATTTTCCCCACTATCGGCATGTTAATAACGGCTTAAGAGCACAGGTTTTTTTTTTCTCCAAGAAGATTTTGCCCAAGCTTCTATTTATAGGGTGGCGGATGGGAGTTTGAATAAATCCGTTTTCATCTGGATAACGGGGGAGATCACCACTGGGTTTAAAAGAGCACTGTGCTCCCCCTTCGCATCATGGTGGCAGACTGGGTGTTCCTGGCGAGGGAGAAAGCCTTCCAGTCGACAAGGGCTCTGTTTGATAAAAAAGGGATCACTTCTCTTTGATCACATTGGCTTCCTGGTAGAGCATAGCATCATGGTGGCATGTAAAAAGGGAGGGAAGGTGGATGGTCCATGCTGCATCTGTATATTTTATCCCCACACAACAGACAGAAACCATTTATATGGCCACGGCTGTGCTTATATGGAGACAGGTCAAGCTATTACGAAATGCTTGATTTCCAAGCAATTTCAAACCAACCGGGACAAGCACATTGGTTTAATGCTTTTTATAGTTCTATGGTTTAATGGCATGAATCTCCAATATTTTATTACTCCACAGCTATAGTATAAAGGGAATGCTTTAAGCCTTGTATTCGGTTAAACGTTTGTGGAGAATACACAAAACCTTCCTGTGCATTTATGTGGAAACTGAACTCATTAAATTAGATATAGGCAGTAGGGTTGCTAGGACTGGGCATGGAGTATGTTCTCATTTGGACATCTGCTCTTTCTCTCTCGCAAAAGCTGACAGCCTCACACATGACAAGCTTAAAATGCTCTGTTTCAGATTGTTCCCCATTAAAATTACCCTCGAACTGCTCTGGCTGTAGCAAATGAACAACACCTTGAGGCATTCTCTAGTTACAGTACATGGTTCAATCTTGCAGTCTGCCAGTGGCTACCCGAAAGTGACTGTGTGTCTCATTTTGCATGGACTTTCTTCTACCACTGTTAAGGAGTGTGTTATTGTGTGACATAACTGACACGTTGTTCTTTGTTGCTGTTCCTCATTGCTTGTCCTCTGGTGGGAAAAGCCAAAGGGTGTGCAATGCTAATGAGGCCTGGAAAAAAATAATACACAGTTTTGCACTATTCACAAAAAGGTTCCCTGTGGTGTACTACCAAAAACTTTCTCAAGTGTATGTATGATTAATAATATTGTTTGCTCTACTATTTTGTTTCTCAAATGGAAATATCTCTGAATAACTTTGCAATGGTCAGAGTTCCCATTGGAAATGGAACAACCTCCACAAATGGAAATGAGAAGAAACAAAGATTTACCCATCCTCCTGTATTGATTACGGATCTGTAGATGGAAAAGATTGTAACGGTGACTGTAAGATGATTATTATGGAACTGACAGTTCATAATTTAAGCCCAGCCTGGACTGACTATTCTCATTAGAAGGTAAAATGTTAAAAACGTATACAATCTCTCATTATCTTTCAATACAATGTATATATAATAATAATAATATACAGTACTGGCATGACATCAGGGTTTTGGGGAAGTGAAAGCTGCATTAGTTCCTGAATGGACCTACATTTGAAGTATTTTCAGTTAGTGTTTACAGTGCATTTTACACTCTTATCTGTGGGGCTGAGGTTTCATTTCCCCCTCTTTTTTATTAAAAAGAATGATAAATCAATGCGCATCACAACTGGCAAGCCCACAGCTCCTCAATATTATCGCAATCTTTTTTTCCCCAGTGCTAAATTGCTCATTATGGTATCTGATTACGCCAAACTACATGCCGTGTGGAAATAGCAATGGCATTGCATTGGGAAATGAAATGTGCGTGAATCATTCTACTGCACTGTCAACTACCCCCATCCCCCAACACACACACACACACACACACACACTCACCCCACGTCCTGAGCACCGCAGCGGCCCCGGCCTCTCTGTCTCACATAGTGAGGCCTTTTATTCACTTTGGATCCCAGTCAAGTCACTCAGTAGTCACACTGCATTATGCTCACCCCCATTGTTCAGTACACTTGGAGGCCATTTTAGTTCCAATTCAGTGAGGAGAGGCCACATCTTCAGCAGCGCTGAATCTCCTCATCTCATCTTGGACATTCTTTTATGAGTTGTAATAGTATATACCTTGTCTTTGGTCCATTTTATATCCTCCAAACTTTCTTTCTGGAGTTTTAAAATCTGTATAGACACTTGTTTAATGTTATGCTATACACTGACAATGTAAATCTTACTTTATATCGCAGTTGGCTTTTTGTTCTGATAAAATAATGGTAAGCACTTTAGCCTGTAAACTACAGGCGGCAATGACGTTAAATTAAATGATTTGACCGTAATGTAAATCTGCAAAACTATAATGCTAATTCTGATAAGATCACACCATCAGACAAACCCCATTTTTCTAGACTTTAGTATGCCCTATATATGATGCAACACAGAAGAGTCTACACTCTACAGCAAGCAGTTTTGCCCATTTGACAAGTGACAAGGGGGAAAGAAACAAAACTTCTTTGTTTAATATAGGCGATAACAGAATAAGGGACACAAGCACAGCTAGTTACTGTAACTGTACAAATACCGATATACCTACAATACAGTATATATTAAATTAAACATGCTTATATTGGTATAACTAATTTTGATTAATTTAATATAATGATTACCATAATGTTTTCATGCTATCAAATGGTCACCATGTAAGTGTAATATGGAGTTTTAAACACCAACAGAGCTGTAGAATTGCAAAACATTTTCTATTGTGTTTCTAAAATGCAGTGATAATAGTACTATGAAGGAAAATAACTTAAATTATATGGAATTATAATTAATTTCCATAAACTTGAGGAATTAAGAGATCATAGTTATTTATAAACATTATATACCAGTTTGCAATTTTACACATTATGCGGTTTGTACAAAACTTAAATCAAGGGTTAACCATTACACATTTGCCACTATAATTACCATCGTAATGAAAATGTAATTTAAACTAATAGGATAGCTTTAAAATCCATCAGTTCATGCATAGCTGCTGACGAATGTAATAGTGGTAACTACTGCACTATATACTGTACTGATTTATCACCATCTCAGGACATGTTACTCAATGAGAGACATTTCCATTTGTAATTGTATGTTTGGTATTGCAGTTTTCAGTTACTGTTTTGCATATATGAGTAAAAGCTACTGTAAGTGGACCCTCTAAATCAAAGTAAAAGCCACCGTGTGCTGTGATGCCTGTGCTTTGTCCCACTTCAAAAAGTTTTCTATATGAATAAAGACAATAAGTAATGAGTCTCCGCAGATGACAATCAGTGCTTCAATTTCTTATTATACAGATTTGTTTATTGCCAACATATGCATAATTCATTGTTAAACATCATATTTGATTTCCAACCATCATAAAAAGGAACTCTCCTTTCCCCCACCCTCATTCACAGTAGAAAATACAAACACCATGAATGTGGTTCTGCTGTAGCCAGCAGGAGATTAGAACACAATGCAATGCGTCACACGTTTCCTCACAGAACAAAGCTGTTACAAAAGCCATAATGATTTTTTAAGGGAGATGGGATATTATTATCGCATAAGCATGATTCTTGAAATGCAATTGTATTAAAAATCCATCTTTGTGAAGTACAAAGTATTATTTGTCCCACGGATGTATATTACGTGCGATAAATAAATAAACTAAATAACATCAAATTATAATTTTCTAAGTTTATGTGGAGTGGCCTAGTTTGTTATATAATTCAGCAAACCATATGGAATTTACACAAAGCTTAATGTAAACTGTGTTTGATAACTCCTGCTTTCAGCTGCGCAGTTGGACCTATATTTCAAGGCAGTTAGTTTTGGCCTGTCAGTGGGTGGCTGAGGAAGAGAGGCATTTGCATGAACATCCACCCACAAAACCGGGCAAATGAGGCTGTCACTCAAAGACACTGTTTATGTCGTAAAGTGGATGCAAAATCCAATTTCTTCCTCAAGGGACTTTTGTTACTGTGCCCCTCCAACATTCCTGCCGCACAGCACAGCACATATCTTGATGCCTTTAAAGTTATATGGTATTGTATGATTGTGAACCACCATACATTATTTATGCATGGTCACTGTCATATCTCAATATAATAAAGTCACACTGGCTTGAGATGAGCTTCAGTGTTGACATCTTTATCATTTCAAGTCGTTGTCATGCAGTTTAATAGTTAAGAGCACAAGGGCAATTTTAGAGTAGTGTTCACTCAATGACATACCAGCCCTTATTGTAGCTACAGAGTTGGTTAGTATGGTATGAGGGCATTACAAGAAACATTTCTGATATTGGATATAAAGTGTTATGCTGTACTGCTAAATTCATGAAGAGTGAGCTTCACCTACTAAATATTATAATTTGGATAGTAAACAAACCAAATAAAACCAACCAAACCAAAATCAAATTAAATATAGTAAAATTAATATATATATTCTGGAGTAGCTGGTCTTGCTATTTTCTATTTTCTTGTAGCCTGTATTAAGCTATAAATCATTTTGACAAACATCCAATGAGCTAGTCTTTTTTGGGGTTAGGAGAGATCAGTGAAAGAGTTGCAGCCCATTTTGATGCATGGATTTTACTATCATTTAGATCTGAATAAATAATTAAATTCAAATACAGAATCGTATTTGAACTTCAATGGTATAAAAGCCTCCGCTTTGATAACAATTGGAGATGATTTAAAAATGGCAGTTTAGACAATGTAATCAAATGAGAAGTTTGTGCAACTGAACTGGTTCAGCAGCAAATGGCAGATTTGACTAAATATTCTATAAAAACAGCTAGCAGTCAGTATTTTGAGTCACATAATTATATATATATGAAAAAACGATTAAAAAAGATAATGTTTTGGTCAAAGGACAACACATGTAAACCAAAGCTAAATGAAACATTAATGTATAAACATTAAACATGTTTTATAGCCATTGTCATATTAACATTTACATATTCACAATTTACAATCTGCAAATTTGGTAAAATACTATTTGTATGTATTATAGGAGATTCAGATACACAGTTGTGCCAATGTATGATCTTATCTTGTGCTCATATACAGTAGTGTACTGTAGCACTGGGAGAAATGCTACAGTACTTGCAGTAAATCCTTAGTAATGGGTGTCATGCCCCACTGATTAATATTTAACAACATATGATAATTTCTACAACTGAAATGTCATTTGAAGGTTAAAATGGGTTTCTCAGAAAGAAGTTTGTAAGTGAATACCTTATGGGAACTGTAATGTGGGACTTGTGGAGGCATTTATACTTAAGACTCAGACAGACTGTAAAATCAACAAATTAGCATTAAAATATTCAGTATCATCTGTATGTTTCCCCATTTTAATATACTCCTAGATAATTGTCCCATAATGTCCCTGTTCATTTTTGTGTACAGTACAATCATATAATCTACACCTTCAGTTGCATGGCATATAGTTTATGGCATTCAGTTTCCTTATTAGATGGACCAGACCATCAAATTATTAAACTAAAACTCATAAATACTGTATGTTTTACAGGTGAAGATTAATCACTCAACACTAATACTGTATACTGTATATGTCAGTGCATCCTTATCTGTGCATTACATTAATTCCAAATCCAGTGTATTGGTGTTCATATTATAAAGTTGCAATACTGTACTGTCTATTTGTTATCATTGTTGCTAAAGGAAAGATCAACATGTTTCTCCTTGTTAATTTACTTTACTTTATTAAATTGATATTAAGTTTCAAGTACATTTATTGTTGTCAGACTTGTCAGCTCTAAATATAATATGATGAGCATGTCACATTCGTCACTAGTTGGAGGAAGTCTTCAAACACATGCTATTGCTGCTGGAGACACATCAGATGCATACATGCTCTCCATGTTGCAGTGAGAAGAAAGATGCTCAGAATAAAGAGGTCATACCGAAATGTGACACCACAAATTAGAAGTACTTAGCCCAACGTTACCTTTGTACACCATTCATCATTTTCTGCTTGGTAGAGGCAGCAGTTCCGCCTGCGATTTTCTGCTTACTGTTTATTATAGTTTTATAAGTATTAAACACGTATGGAGATTAACCTTAGAAAATAACAAAATATAATAGGCCTACAATACAGCATAAACAAGCCTTCCTAAACCTAATATAAAAGTTTCATAGAAATGTATAGTAAGAAGAGGAAGGAAATGCCAGGTATTTACCTGGCAGTATAAAGTGTCCTCCAATGGGCTTCTACTCATTATTTGCATATGGTGTTTAAATTCATCTAATTTCTTGTTCTGGTGTATGATACAAGGTCACGCACATGGTGAGATTGGATATACAGTAGTAGAGTAGATATCATCCATTAAAAGGGCACAACCATTTGCCTTTCACATACACTAACTATACAGGACATTCCAACTTTGGATTTGGAAGCCCTATAACTTTATTGAGTTGATCTTAGCTTGTTGTTACCTTTCATAGACAGCTTAGTTCAATTAAACTCAATCCCCCAAATGCATAAAGAAGGACATAATATTTATCTTACTTCACAAAAGGTTAATTTGTTATTTATTTTCTGATTTCTGATTGTTTGTAAAGTACAAATCACAGCTAATTGTGTCAAATGGCATAGAAGACTAAAATATTGGCCACGCTCTAAAAGCTACCATATACAATAGATATTATGTTGCTCTGTGGGCAACCTAAAGGGCATGATTATAGTAAAGTGTGTTGTCAACCGAATGATTGAAAGAGGTCAACCAAGTTGCATGGGTGTCTTTGTCTTTTTTAATTTATATTTAAAGTGGTGGTCAATATAAAGCATTCGTTTTTACATTTTTCACATACCACCATGTACCTATATTACAGTCAATATAAATGCAATATAAAAACATAAATAAATTATGTTTTTGCGCCCATGATGGTACAGTAGCAGTACAGTAGACATTTTGACTCAATGTCTCAATAAAGAAGATTTACTGTAATGCCAATGAGAATATATTTATAACCTTTCTGTTTATATTCATGACTATTGCACATTCAAGTTGGTTAATCTCAACACCATTTTCATCTCCACCCTGTTGGTATTTCAGTAAAAGTGATTTGAGTGAGATACAGTATAGTTCAATATGACCCACACCTGCTGTGTGTGTGGGTGTGTGTGTGTGTGCGCGCGCACGTACGTGCATGCACAATCTCAAATTGATTGTAAATATAGCACAGATGGCACCCTTAACAACAACAGAACATTTTAAAATATATCTCATCAAAATAAATCTCCACTTATATCTAGTGACATCACATTCTGTGTGAGAAAAGCATCAGTTTCCATAGAAACCACTGCTGCAAATGGCACACATTTAGAGACAGTGGCGGCATGTTTTGTTTATTCATTAGTCCTGCTTCATGATGTGAAACATTATGACCCATGAATCTGATTGTTAAGAATGATTCAAAGAACATTTATTTGAAGTTGTTTCTGAAAGGTACACTTGGTCTTTTCCTAGTGTCTCCTCAGCATGTGGTGGTTTTTTTGTGAGTGTAGACTAACGTGCTTAAATGAACCCCCATCTTCCCTGAGCCATAGACAGCTGCTGTTATTAGACATACAATAGGACAATATTCTCCTAATAGATGTGTGTATTGTGTTTAATGCAGCTCTCACATCATTCCATGTAAATTAATTTGTCTGTTTCAATCTGTGCTATTGGCCCACAGACATATTGAAAAGGTTATTCTCCAATGTCTGATCCCACCTCCAGTTATCTGGAAATAATAGTATACATTTTTTTAAGCTCAAAGGAAATACTGAGATACTGCATATTGAAGCACTAAGCCCAGTGCTGTGGTTCACCTATACATGCTGTTCTGTCTCTCCACATTTCCCTGTAGACTCATATTATAATAAGTAGGAGTTACACTTTAAGTTTGTGATAGCTACAAGACGTGTGCTCAAATAAATGATGTGTTTCCTCTTTAAAATCCCAACAGTATATCCTTTGTCTGCATGAATAAAATGTATACATTTTCTTTTGAATATTCATCGCATAAATTAAATATTAAATGTTAATATTTATGTTTATGACATACACATTTACGAATTCAGCATTTAATTCAGCACGTGTCCTCAGTTCACTAGCACAGTGTTCTAAAGCTACCATGTAGCAGCTGCTTGAAGATTTGACATCTTCCAGTTCCAGAATCATGCTCCTCAGTCCATCTCAACAATCGGCAGGCAGTTGCAGAAGATTGGCTGTTGTGATGCTGTCTCAACAGTTACCGATGTGCAATTATTACAGCTTTCTTGACAAGTTACAGTAAGAGGGTGGGTGAAGGGATTATCAGTGAGAGGGTGAACACATTACCATATGGCACAATGCATGTCCACATATGCGTACTGTTTGGAAAGAGCATTTTGTAAATATTGCTCTCTGTGGGCGTTAGGAGACATGCTGTAGGGGGCTTGACAAGTGACGAGTCCTAAATATATTTTCATTCTAAATACATTTTGTTATTTTATTGGCCAAGGGTATACCATATACTGTATGCAGGCATTGCTTGTGGTAATGTCATAGCTTATCACAGCAGGCTGTTCCACTGTGTCTCTGTGCATATGACCCTGTCATGGAAGGTCTCAGTACATGAAGCCACACTGTTGAGTCTGTAGGCTGGATTTCACCCTACATTTCCCTTGTGTACGTCCAGTCTGTTGCACTTCCTATAGATTTGCATGACTTACAGATTGATGTTTGGTAGGGCCCTTCTTAGAGCCATATTAGCAGTGACATATGTTGCTGGCACAGCAGTAAAGTGCGGGCAAGAGAGGTTAATGAGTTACAGATTATTGGTAGTTGCTTTCCTAAAGCACTGCTGCAGGCTAAACCAAGAAAGACGGATTTCTTGACATAAAGCGATATAGACACATGGATTCAATAGTCTTTTCACTGTTACGCTCTCTGATCAAGTGCTTACATGTTCAGTACCATGTTTTTGTCGCTGTCGTTACTTCAGGCTAAATTATGTGTGAATTTATGACCACATCAAATACTGCTTAGCCTGCAGCTGCTCATCTTCCTATCAGTTGGGATGCGCAAAAGGGTGATGCACTTTGTTGTTCTGTATAGTTCTCTCACTAAACCTCCCTATGAAGCCTGTGTTTAAAGTACATTATACTCTGCACTGTGTTTTGCTGTTTGCTGTGGGAGTACAGAAGCCGCTTCTGACTCATTGTGTGCATTGTGTGGCTCTGCTGTGGCAAATTTGACCACTAATACAGTATGGACCTCTGTTTTGGCTTTGTATGGTTTAGTATTTAATTATTTAATTCAAAAACTGGCTTGGTATTTTGTACTGTATGAATACAAACAAAACAAACCAGTGACTGTCTATTGTTCTGCCCACAGGCCTTACTTATTCACAGACTAATTCATATTATAGAACAATTTATTTCTCAGAGAGTCGAGAAAATATTTTAATATTTGGTTTCTACTTTATATTTGCCTACTCACGAAATTCATGACATTCAATTTATTTTCTCTTCCTGTGAGAAAAAAAGTATTGGCCTTGCAGCGTTTTTGTACACTATCAGTGAAAATACAAATGCACTGTGCAGATAGAGTGAGTGTGTCTCTTCTGAGAGTCTGTCAGGTGAATAACTCCCAGTCTGACTAAACTCCCAGATGGAAGTGCAGCCATCAGGGCTTGCCATGCCAACGAATCTAAAGCATTCAGTATGATTTCTGCTTGGCTCGGCCTTTGAGGACAAAAAAGGCATTGATGAACTTAGTGTTAAATAGCTGTTTGGTCAAGACAGAGTCTCTTCTTGCTTTAAATGCACAAAGCAGAAGTCTATTTATAAAGGCCCCTCACGTTCTTGTGTAGGGCAAACCTGTCAAACAGTGATTGTCGGAATACCTCCTGAGAGAGAGCATGCCGATCACATTTAATTATTCAGGATGTAAGACTGGAAAGAAATAAAACCAAAGACAGCTCATCAGAAAATGTCAGTGATTTCCCCCAGAAGAAAAACATATGGTATGCACAAATATCCACTCTAGACACTCTGGAAATGTTATAAACATAAAAACTTTAAATAATTTGCTAAATGCAGTGGGTAAATTCTGCATGTGTGAATATTCTATGCATTAGAAATAGCAACAGCTTACTTTGGAACACGAGAATTTGGAGAATACATTATGCAAATGAGTCCATTATGTCTAAATAGGTCGTACACATTAGGTCGTACACATTAATCACTCTAAACCCTCAACAAGGATAAGGTTATTACTTGACATTTTTCTGGTGATTTATTTTACTTTGTTCAGTCAACCTTTGTTTTGACTATATCCAAATACCAGGCAGAATAGTATTGTATACAATACATTACATTGTTCTTGAGTCACCTTTCACAAACTAATCTGAACTTCAGAAATGTAGCAACATTATATAGGCGACTGCATTTTTATATAATACAAGCTTATCATCTTATCACAGCTGGAAGCTGCCAATCAGTTTTTTACTGAAAGTATGTCAGCATTGCATCAGCTCTGACAAAGTCTTGTCTTTCCATGACAGAAAATGCCAGAATCACCCCTGGTAAATGAGAGCAGGGCAAGTCAGCTTTTAAACGTCTGCAGTGCAGCACTCAGACAGAATGAAGAGAGAAAATTAGATCAAGGGTCGAAACCTAAAATAATACCACATATTAGCCTCTGAATGCAGACTAGAAACAGTGAAAAATGCATAACAGCATTCCATTAAAGACCAAAGCATGTTAATCTCTCTCTCTCTCTCTCTCTCTCTGTCTCTCTCTCGCTCTCTCTCTCTGTGTCTCTCTCTCTCTCTCTCTCTCTATCTCTCTCTCTCTCTCTCTAT
>JAODUG010000007.1:3533061-3561681 GCA_027564795.1 Aphredoderus sayanus
TATATATATATATATATATATATATTTATAAAATACTCATTTTAGGTCTGTTTATCCATGATATGAAGATTCATGATTTAGATACAGTACACTTAATGAAGGATGTATTCTGTGTCAAGTATAATTTCCCTTTCCTTTCTTTTTATGGTGTTGGATCATGATAGATGTTAGCTAGAATTTAACAGAGGGGGGCTCTGCATTAAGTCAATTTAGAATATAAAGTGATGCATTAACACCCACACTATGCATTGTATCTGTTCTACATTAAGGTGCCATATGAACATCATAGGTTGGATTTGAGGTCATGTACACTTCCTGATAGGGGCGATTGCAGAATGAAATGTTAACCTTCAAGGGCAGAGGCATGACTTCAAAATACAGTTTAGACATACTACCTGAAGTCAGCTGTAATGTTTAACATTAACCCTACATTGTGTTCATGCAGTGTGTATGTTATGAAAGCATACGAATACATGTTTCTACAAGTTTTC
Organism: Aphredoderus sayanus; assembly: GCA_027564795.1. Classification (NCBI taxonomy): domain Eukaryota; kingdom Metazoa; phylum Chordata; class Actinopteri; order Percopsiformes; family Aphredoderidae; genus Aphredoderus; species Aphredoderus sayanus. Next base: position 3,533,553 of record JAODUG010000007.1, read on the forward strand.
CCAAGGTTATTTTATAGTGTGTTCACTTCATTAGATCTTACACAGTGACAGAGAAAGGGGAGGAGAGGGAATTAGATACAAAAAAGATTCAAAAGCCGGTCTGTTGTTGAGTCCGCGGCATGTTCCCCCTGCTTCCCGAATGACCAGAACAGCCTGTGGCATGTTATATTTTGATATTTTCATAAACATGTCCTATTATTAGCTTTGTCCTGCAGCACTTGTGACATCAGTCTGACTGTAGCAGTTTCTCTTCCCATCTTGGCCATGCCTTGTACTCTTGTCTGAGTCACCAGTGAATGCAGCCTCCCAATTGGCCTCTAGGCGGACACTGTCTTCCACCTCATTAAGGGGAAGGCTTGTGAATAACATGCGCATCCCAGTCCCATTAAAGACAGGCACCAAGGGCTATGGTGAGAACCAGGGATGTACATGTCCTTAATCTTAGAAGATAATGCCCATGTTAGCTACCAGGTATGACGTGAACAATTTAAGGTATTCTTGTAGTGGGAATACTCGCCTATGCACTCCTCGATTGTGTTATAAAGGGCATCCTAATTCCAGTTTCAGCTCACTGTTTGATGATAAACAATGATCCAAGAAAGAATGGTCTGCTGTAGAAGGGGTAGAAGAGTAGTGCCAAGTCTGACCACTAACTAAGCAGTAGAGAGTCGTGCCAACCACTCAGGTGAGCACATAGAATTTCAAACAAATGTAAACACTTTTTAGTAACACCGGTTTAAACCAATCGAAATTGAGGATTGTACCTTTAATAGTGTACACATTTAAAGTGCCTTATCATCTGAAAAGTTGGTTATGATGTAGCAAATAAGGTCACTGAGTTTTAAATGCCTTGTGTACCGGGGGGCCACTGATGCTGGCTTTAACTGAAATGGCTTCCTCACATATTGTAGACTTTAACAGCAAAGGTCTAAGAAAATGCCTGACCCAAATACAGTAAATTGTTTGAAACAATGCATTTACGAGTCTTAATATTCAAACCAGTATATTATTAAAACAAATAATTAAAGCCAAAGTGAAAGATTAATAATGTTTTGATGGACATTTTACAGAAACATTTTTTCTCTTCCAATTTAACATGGCACAGTACATGACTGCATAATGCCTCAGTGACCTTGGATTCTTAAATATTATAATAATTAGCTATACAAATTGTGTCAGGTTCCCGTCCTGTTGTGCTCTAGTGAATAAGTTTCACAAGATTTCTTTTATTACTTGGTTATTTGGGACACTTTCATCAGTCAGTGCCAGTAATTAGCATCTTTCTCGCAATCTGTTTCTCTTGTAAAAGAGATTTGAATCTCAATGAGACTTTTAAAAATGTGACATTTTAAAGTTTTGTCTTTAACCTGATATTTTTCTATTTAAGACATTTGACAAGTTCACATGGACGGGATGGAAAAATAATTTATCATATTTCACTGTTATGACATATTTGTCATAAGGTTCATTTTGATTAATTAGAAGTGGATGAGGATGATCTGTAATTTAAACATAGTGAAGGTTGTAGGCAAATGTATGAAAAGATATCCTTCACGTGTATCATGTTATACTAAAATAAAATGATCTCTATGAGCAGATAAAACATTATTGTCGTGATATGATGGCTTGTAACTTTATTCTAAAGCAGCAATTATCATGCCTTTATTTTTAAATCAAATGAATTGCTGCACAAAACATATAAACACTATATATTAACAGCATTAAAAACACGATTTAAATAAGCTACTCATATTTTATTAAAAATAAAGAAACCATTAATTACAGGCCCCTATGAGTGGTCTTGTCCCATCATTTGACAAACTTCTAGAACAATCAGGATGGTGCTGAAATCCTAGTTGGACCCAATCTGTCCTCGTGTCTCTCCTGACCTCCGCCCTGCTTATGTGCTCCAGCATGGCAGAAAGATGTGACTGCCTGCATTATTTAGATGCATTTTTCGTCTCAGGTATCTGTCATGCAGAGGGCTGTCAAGCTGTATAAGAGGTGGGTGGTGCTGTCATCTGCTCCCCTACTGCTGCTGAACTGAAATGAACTTGACACATAGGCGTAATCCTGCACACACGACGGATATCTGTTCTGAATGTAGAAGGCTGCTTTCTGGGTATTTACTTTCCCCTGCCCACTCCAAATAATGAGACATAATACAATGTGATAATGAGAACGTGTTAAGTGAATTGTGTTCTTTTGCTCGTAACGCACTAGTATCACACTATGGGTTTGCCAATTAAAATTCGCATGATGGCGTTTTGCTGATTTAGATGAATATTCAAAATAATAGCTGTCCTTGGTGTCCAACAGTTATAAATTCCCTCTATTTAAAACATATACTCTAGGCTTCATAAAAAACAAACAAAAAATCATCTATATATATATATATATAGTTATATGACCATGTTATATGACCATGTGTCAAGTCCTATTCATATACTGATGAATTGGGTCTAACTTCTTTATCATCATAAAATTTGAAAATAATGCACACAAGTCCTCAAGTTTTTGCCTTTCATACTCCTACTGTTTGCTTTGTTCACCACAGACGCTTTCTCCAATATAACTCAAAGCTCCTCCACAACCTATTTCTTTTCCTTTCCATCTTCATATTTTCCCATGACTTGTGTATAGCAGAAACTCTATTATTGCTGTCAGTGTAGCCCACTGCTTTTCATTTAAGTCACAACTTTGTAACTTAAGTAGCGCCTCTGAAAACATATAAAGAACACGACTCTTGCTCTGTTGTCTACATTTCCACCACACACTACACTTTAACAAGACCACCTAAAAAGAGGGCTATAGAATGGTCAAGAAGCTTCCCATTTGAATTCCCTGCCCTTAATATAGACTGAATGCTATGCAAATTGGTTGAGTTGGTTGCCTGGTAACAAGAAAATGTGCAAATGATTACCCTGCTTCTTTAAATTTAATTATAAAATACACTTTGTAAGGGATTTGCAGGTGAGGTTAGCTATTTCTGTACTTACACTCACTTTTACACACGATACAGTTGAAGCTGAACTGACCCATCATGAAGCTTATACAATTGTACATCAGATCTGAACCCGTATTTGAATTAGGCAGAACACAATGTTATAGGGGTCCTATTTGAAATAGTTCTATTCTGTATTGTTACATTCAAGACCCGTACTGTATACTGGTTTGTTTTGTATTTGTTTTGAGTTATTTTCCTGTCAGGCCTAAGCTGCATTAATAAAGCTTGCCATATTTAGTCCTATATTCAAAGTCTATCAGCAGACTTTGTTCTGGTGGCTCATATCACCCTCACTCTTACTTATTTAGGTTTCTGATAGAGAGAATCAGAGGCATGCCTCACAGACTATTGGTGTGATATGCAGTGGTTTCTGCAGATTTGTCACCATATATCAACAACACACATAAGACATAGATAACCGTTTCTTTATTGTGACATTGGTACTGAAAACATGTCAGGGCTTCATGTGAAATTGACAAAAATTATTAAAAGTTGCAAAGTAAACACACTTACACAGTTACCAGAAGATTCTCTCTGTCACTGGAAACTATTTGGCTAGAGCAACTAAGACATATGTAATGTACTGTATATCTTAGCCACATCATTTGCCTGTACTGTATGTGTGCTGTACTGCAACTGGCCATTCATGATTTTATGTGAACGTTTACATTGTATGTAAACAAAAACAAAACAAACAAGCAAACTAAATTAAAAAATATATAAAATAGGGCAACAGGATAAATGAACAAGAAGGTGGCCATGAAAAAATATGTATAGTTTATACATATATATATATATAATATTATAATGTTGCTGTACTGCTTCTCCTACAGTACGAGGTTCTCCTAAGTCTCATAAGAGGTTCATTTTGCAGCATGTAAAATGCTTTCTAAAATACAGAGGTTAAAGAAGTGAGTGTTAATCATAAGCAATAAACTACTAACGACTAACGTCTAGTTTCCTTAATATTTATATTGGGAGAATGTGATTTTAGCTCCATTCAAAACATATTATGTAAAATGTCCTAATATACTGTCACAATAGGGGGCCTGGAGACCCCAAAATTGCTGACTAGTTTAACTTTTAAATGAATGTGTTGCATTTTGGATTAACTATACATATAGTCATGAAGAACAGAGCCTGAAATCATTATGAGTAGTTATACTACATGTCACTATATATTTTCATGGGCATCTGACAGTAAGTATAGTTTTAATGATTATCTGGAAACTGCATAAAGAAATATTTCATTTGAAAAATACTCTCCATTGAGTATACTGTAAATGGTCTGTTTTTTAGCCATCATAATTTTGCAATATAATTACTGAGTATGACATTTTACACATGTAAAATATCAAACAGCAACTTTAAAGAAATCATTTTTACGCACGCCTGCCCATGGGTGTCTGCATCAGTTTGTTAAAACAATTTTTACCTGCTTCATGATTCATTCTTCCCATGATGGTGTTGATACTGTAACTAGGTTAATGATAACAGTTTTGAATGTGAGATTCATTGTATACATTATAGTACATACATAGATACATACATAGGTATGTTTAGATTCTGAACGAGCCTAAAATTCAATCACACTTAAACTACAATAGACTGGTCATGAATGGTAAAAAAATCCTAAGCAGTGAATGGATCTGGTCTAAATGTCACTGATGTCTGCCTCAGGACTCCCATTGGGAATTCACAACAGGGGACTATACTCACAGCCTAGACAAATGGTTATGGCAAGACTATTATAAGTAAAATATGTTATTGTTAAATGTGTGAAAATGACAACAACCACTAAAAATTGTGACGTGGCTATAGAGCAATTTATGTTTCGGTATGCAAGATCAATTCTGTATTTGAATTTCTTTTTATCTGTAACCACCCAAGTCTGGTGTCATTTTAGTTAAGGTAATCAACAACATTACATAGGGAGAAACACAAGTAATGTTGCTGTAAACAAGTAAGCATTGCAAAAATGAAAGGCTGAGCCAACTTATGCATGTTGAGGCAAAAACAGTGTAGTTTGAATATATTGCATACAGCAACAATATAAAAAACAAATGTTTATGGATGGATTCTAAGTCCCCTAAATTTCTTAATGTAAAATAAATGTCAATTCATGCAGCATAATCATTTATTTAGGTTAGTCACATTTTTGGGGGGGAATTTGTAGAAGAATCACTTAAATATAGAAAATATGTTAAGTGAGGCTCATAATTGCTTTGATAAAGAGGTAGGATTGCTGGGCATAAAATGGTTGCTTTTCCACCCATCTGAAATAGCATCTTATAACACTGTGTAATTACTGCTCTGTGTGACAGGAGGAACCACATCTACTGTATTGATGTTCTTGAACTTTTGCATAGTTTAATAAATTCTAATTAGATTATGGAGGGAGAATGCATGAAGAGACTGCTTTTCACTTTGCTGATTAGAGTGAAATATGTATGCAGGCTGCTGCAGTCTTGCATCGAAATGCTCATTATAGTGACTTTTCAGAGATGTAAGGGTACTGGAATGGAGCAGTTTTGTTGTTAAAGCGTCTAATCAGATCCTACATTGCACTGTATATTATGTGAGAATCATGGTATGAGCAAGAAGTTAACCTTTGTTAACTTTTGTATGGGGAATTATTGTATTGCTGTTCAGATGTTTTTTTTAAGCAAATCCATAATCTTATAATAATTCTTAAAGAAATGCATCCCTCATTGTGCATGTAAAAACTGATGTCAGCAGAAGCAGATGTAAGCAAAATTATGGGGGTTGTCTAGGTAATGTGTGAATCATCATATCATTTGCAGCATGTAATTAATATATCACTTTAATTTTACTTACTAAGAAAGTACAAATACATGTAACATTACATATATGTGTTACTGTAATAGTAGATTTTTCTCTGACCTGGTAGCATATTGGAAAGAAATGGTAGAACTGTGAATGCTGTAAATCACCTCCCATTGCAATACCTTTGGTATAGAGGCAAAAAGCTGGCAGTTTTCACTGCATATCAGACAGGTATATTGACATTACTGCAAACTTGCAGACAATAGGTCAGACAGACCATTCAGGCATAACTATCTGGGGCCTTGGGAGTCATGGGCCTTTAAAAACCTCCATTCCTTTGCAGTGAGCTTCCAGCCAGCTACCCATTTCAGTCCTCTGCATAGCAGAGCTGAATAGACAGCGGCCGTTGTGTGGCCAGATAATGCACTTCAATCATCTTTAATGTCACCATAACAGAAAATGGCTTTAGGCCTGGAGGAAAATGACCAAAGTCCTTCCTTCATAGCAAGTGACTAAAATGATCAAAGGTTTAATTTGTATGTTTAGTTTAATTGTTTGGCATTGAGTGCCATGTCTTTATAGGGAAATACTGCAGCGGTTGAACGTAGAATTGTTGCTGATCCAGTGCAATATGTGGCAAATAAAAAAAAAAGGGGTAGATGTTTTGTTTAATTGACTTTGTTGAGTTTAGCAATCGCTACAAAATACTTAATATTCTGGACATGGCAACCTGCAGGGGAAAGCTCTGGGTGTAATAATCAATTCTATACATTGGCTGGTGGTAAAATGCTGAACGGCTAATTGAACACATTAATGGCGCACAAATTTGTGGCAGTGGACATTGGAGACGTGCACATTAAAAAACAATTAATTTCCAATGCTCTAGACACCCTTGGCTGGTTTCGGTTGCTGAATATACCAAAGAGCTGTCAGTGATAAGTCACTTTGTACTCCATCTTGAAGCACACTCTAAACACACCTGACCTGTTGCCGTCTTGCATAGTCTAAAAAGGGAGTGCTGTGACGGCAAACATGTTGGACGTCAATGAAAAAAGATCTGGCTTGTTTTGCTAAATAGGGGCACACAATCAGAACAAGAAAAAATGCACTAATAAAAGGCACACAATCAGCAAAGCAAGGTCACATACAAAAGGAGAATAACACTACTGCCAAACTCTGAAAGGGTAAACAACACTACATCATGAAAGGAGGAAAATTGATGTTGCTTGCCATCTATAGTTTTAAACTCTCAACCCTGTTGTACTTCAGGCCACACCCCAATCAGTTATGGCAAAGAAGGCCATTGATTTTCTGCCTTGTGTGATTTAGTGCTGATTTAACCTTTAAAGGTACAATACGACAGTGTGTCTGTTGGTAAGTGTGAAATCCAAATGCTGTGGTTTGTATGAATTGAATGCACTGGGAGATTTTGGACTTATTTGTGTATCTAGTCAGGCATTGATGTATTGTCTGCACACTAGCAGAAATAAATGATGTATCTACAAAGCAATGTGAACATATTGAAGATAAATACAAACTTCAACATGAAAACTTGAAGAACATCATTAGTAAGGAGAGCTAAATAATGGTAAATTCCCTATTAAAGAAATATACCCAATTTTGAGTAGCATCTTATTAAAGCCATTCGTGCTTTTTGGCAGTCCCACCTTGATACACCTATGTGCCCACTTAGCCAGAAAAGCTTTTGAGAGGAGCAATGCATTTGCAAATAAGTATTGTTTAATGTTTTTAAGTAGACCTAGAACAGAACATTTTTATCTCAAAACACAATTCCAGTTTGATGAGACAGCCATATGTCCTTAGATAAACATTTGCTGTAGAATAGGGTGTCCTAAAGTGATATTTAATGATATATAACATGACAATGTCATCTTTCCAACAAATCAAGTTAATCAAATTCTGCTCCCTTACAGTCAGTCGCAAGTTCTGTTATTGCGAAGTGTGTGTTTAGGAGCAACAAGTGCTAGACCACACATGCTCACATAACAGGGCCTGCAAATTCTGAAGCTTGTTGCCCGCAAAAATCTTCTGTTGTCAGTCGCAAACACTCAGTTCCAATCTGCCTCTGGAAGCACATTCACCTCAAGAACGGTTTGTTGTGAGTTTCTATTGAAGAGCAGCTATACACAAGCCTAAAGATCACCATGCACAATGCAAATTCTAGCTGTTGGCTGGACTCTGGCCGCAGTGTAAAATCGTTCTCTGCAGGCATGAATCACATTTTACCATCTGGCAGTGTGAATCTTGTTTTGGTGGATGCCAGAGGAATGCTACCTACAGTACCTAAGTAACAAGTGCCAATTGTAATGTTTGGTGGTGGAAGAATAATTATCATGGGCTGCTTTTCATGGTTTGTTCTAGGCCCCTTAATTCCAGTGAAAGGCAATATCATTGTTATAGCATACAATTACATTCTAGAGAATTCCTGTGCTTGAGTGATTCCAGCTTTGTGGCAACTGTTTGTGGTGGGGCCCTTTTTTGTTACAGTGTGACAATGCCTCTCTGCACAAGATGAGGTCCATAAAGAAATCATTTCCCAGTCTGGTATGAAAGAAGTTGACTGACCTGCACACAGCCCAGACCTGAACCCTATCGAACACCTTTGGAATGAACTGGAACGCCAACTGCGAGCCATCAGCACCTGACCTCACTGATGCTCTAGTGTCTGAATGGGAGCAAATCCTTGCAGCCATGTTTTGAAATGCACAGTAGTGGAAAGACTTCCCAGAAGAGTCTGTTATAGGTCAAATGGAGGAGGATGAGGGGTACTGTATTAATGCCCGTGGTTTTAAAATAAAATCTTCAATCATACTGTACTGTATGTGTGTGGTGTTGGTCCACATACATCTGGTCAGGAAGTGTAAAGTCAGTGCCCACTTTATTATGTACACCTGTATAGCTGCATGCTTGTTGCAAATATACAGTATACAGTAGTGTGCAGTTTATATATAGGCTGTTATATAACAGCCAATAACATGCCAATTCAATCCATAAAATAATGCAGAAAGACTCAGTTCAGTTGTTCAAAATAAACATCTGAATGGGGAATAAATGTGACCTAAGTGACTTTGAGCGTGAAATGAGTATTGGTGCCAGACGGGGTGGCTTGAGTATCTCAGAAACTGCGGGTCTCCTGGGAGGAACAGTCTCTAGCGCTTGGTGGAACAGTGCGAAGCCCCAAAAGAAAGCATCTAGTGAGCGGCAGCTCTGTGGGCGAAAACGTCTCATTAATGATAGATGCATGGTGACACATTAGCTGTGAGGTGATAGACCAACAGACATGTTCAGTGAATGTACAGTACAGTAACACTGTTTTCTATAGCATAGCAGACATGACTCCTTATCCCACACAGTATATACTGTATATATATATATACTGTATATGTGTGTATAATATATGTGTGTGTGTGTATACAATTATCAGTATGTTTAAAATAGTACTTATAAAAGAAGGTACCCATTACATACAGTGCATAATGGCTACAACTTTTCTTTTTCCATACAATAACCTGGAAATTAAACAGGAGTTCAGTACTGGAAGATAATTGAAGCTGCCTATGGAAATGAGCCACCTTTCCAACTCATTAGACTGAAATCCCACTGCATATGCAGCCAGATAACCTTGGCAGAATGAAATTAGAGAAATAATGGTTCAGTTTGTACAGGGTTATTAAAACTGACAATTTGTTCAGTTAAGGGTCTCGCACATACACATACATTTAGTAGTGAACACAAACATGATAGACCAGTGGTCTTGGAGGTCATCTCCATGGGTTATATATTTGATTTTCAAAACAACCAATGTTTTTATAATACTGGTGTCAACCACAGGGGCAGGAGAAATTGATAAGTTAACCTAGAAAATTGTATTAGCATCACCTATTCAAAAATGCAGTACCCCCACTTCCTCCTCTCAAATACAGTAGGTCTACAGAATTGATGTCTGCAGTGGGAGAATATGTTGGTCTCTTTGGAGTGCATTTCAATCCTGCACAATTTAGACTACAGTGTAATCCATCTCCTTTGTGGAATAAATACCATCTTGGACCTGTTACCTTCAGCTTTCAGCCGGTTGTGAAGAGAGGGAAGTCAGGTAAAACAGTCCCATGAGTTGAGAAATGGCTCTGAGGATTCACCTTTCCCAGTTACATTAAAATGAGTAAGCAGTTTTGTAAAATCCGCCTTGAGGATTTCTGACTGCTGCTGCTTAGTATTTCTGGGACGAAGAGAAGAGAATCCTGTAGTTAGTACCATGCACTGAATGGTGGTAGAGGTGGAGAACCTCTAAAACGGTCATGGTGAAAAGATCTGTAAATATGACAGCTACAGTATACTGTAACTGGTCTGGTGATGCCTTGGTCACTGTGGCTGGGAGACTCTTATGGATTGGGTGAAGCTCTGCAGCAGTCCATATTACAATGGTACTAAGAGGACTAGAGGTTTTCGACTGAGCATTGTCAGCAGAACAGCATGTGCTTCCAGAATTACTGTAGTCTTGGCTGCAGCAATCACTGAAACTGAATGTCCCCGACTTAATGTGGGTGTGGTTGTGTTTTAAGGGGGCGGAATTGACAGAGATTATTCATTTGCCAAGTGTTTTACTTAACGTAGTATTATATGTTCATACTCAATACAAACACATTCTTTTGGAAAACAAATTAGCATATGCAAGGAGTTTGCCATTTAAACCAATATAACAGTAAGATAGCCAGATAATATGCAATAAAATATGAGGAAACTTTGACTATCGATTTATGTTGGTGAGTGTGAGATGCATATTCATTCACAGTCAGGAATATAGTATGCCACTATATTCCAGTCACAGCCTTATTGCCCATAACAGGCAACAGGCTATTGTAGCTTTCACTCAGGTATAAATAAAATAAGAATACAATCCTTATAGGAGGGCAGACTTTATATTTTTCCTCAAAGCTATATAAGCATGCATTACACATATTCTCCCCCACTATGAAATTGGAAGGGGGCTATTAAAGTGAGTGGCGTCCATTCATCTATCTGTCTATCACGTGTAATAACTCACAGCAGGGACCACAGTGACATAGTGTTTGTGACCTCAATCCGCATTGGTCTGTAGTGCCACATAGTGGTCAAAAGAAACAATAATTAGAATTTTAGAAACGCTATTATAACCTATAGAGTCATCTGGGATAGACTAGATATTGATAGTATTGGCTATTCAGTAGCTTAAAAAAGCCTATACTGTAGATGTCCACAGCAACAGATGCCTAGCAACCACATTCATCCTGGCGTAATTGTGTTTAATTTAGTAGTCTTGAGTAAACTTAACTGGGGTTTTTGGCGAGTTAAAAATCTTCTTTGTGTTTTTTATACAAATACAGTTCAAATAAATGAATAAAATTAAGAATTAAACAAATATATTATGATAGTGATGTGTTTTGATGTAGCACCCCATGTCTTTGAGAAAATCTCACATTTGGTAAAATAAAGGGGTTAATAATGTTTTTTACTGTACAGTATCAAGGTAACAAGGTTTATTGAAATAGAGCCACTTAATAAAAATAAGTTGTCCGCTACCAACTCTGCCAGCCACAATGCTCTCAAACTCTTAATAAGAAGTGCAAGGTTTAAAGTTGTTCCGCCACACATTAGAATCCATTAAATATAGAGCACTGAAATTCTATTGTACTCTTGCGCTTGTCAGAGAACATTTATGTATGGCCAGTGTGTCCTTTTAATTATTTGAGGGAGCATATTTGTTTTAACATGAGCTAAGTCAATGAGCCAAGACGAGGCAAGTTGTGGCCATCTTCCTCATGACTAACTCTTGGATATGACACAATGTTCCCTGTGCTGATAGATGCGGGTTGGCATTCCGAAGCAGAGGGTTTTACCACCGCGAAGGATCAGACGTGATTGCTGCCGTGGAAATGCTGACAGCATGAATTATGAAAGTCTCATTAGGGCTGTTGGAAATACTTGACACACAATATGGCTAACGTGTAACATTTTTACTACATAGTGAATGAGAGCTTTTATTTTCTGGTTTCTTTCTTAGGAGTACACCCCACCCCCGGGTTCATTATTAATGTGCCATTGTCATGCACGTCAAACCATGCCTCTTAAGTTGAAGGTCATTACTTGACATGCCAAGCAAAATGCCTTGAAAAGGACAAGGTATATGCTTTTTGAAAATTGGCTGCAGTTGCAAAGGTGCTAAAAAAATGTGTCATGTTTCTCACTTGACAGATGCATCGCTTGGTATGGTGGCACTGAGCTTGGCAGTGTGGGTGTGACTGCCAGGTCATTTTATGAGGTTGTGTTCCCGACCTCAATCCAGGATTTTCTGCCATAATATGAATATTTCCCGTAGGAAAATATAGAAATGGAAAATACAGAATCCGCAGATCTTCCTAAATAATTTGCATTCATAATCTTCTCCTTAATTCAAGATTTGATTTTGAGGAGGCCATCTTTGCCATGTTTACATAATTTGCCTTAGTGTCACACGTTCTATTTTTATATTATATTCAATTGAAGTGTTCTATTAAAGTCAGCTGTTTTGAGTCTATTCCCAATTAATCACTTCATAAATACTACTGGTGATGAGTAAAGAAGCCTGTATACAGTGTAAAGTGTGCATTTGAGATACACATCATGTAATCAGCCTCCTCTGTCTGAATCTGTTTCATTAGTAATCTGTGTTCGTCCTTGTTCCTGTTAGTGAACAGTACTTCCTTTCATTTGTGTATCTGCAGCAGTCCCAGTCTTAGTCATGGGTGGTTTAACAGCATCTCTTTTTGAAAAGGCTGTTGATTTCCCAAGTTATATACAGCAATCTTGGCGTTGCTTTCACTTTAAAGAACACCATCGGCACATTCATTTTCTCATAGCATTACCCAGCAGAGCTTGAAACCTTGACATATTTTCCCTTTATATTTTGGCTAAAAGAGATCTTATTTAGCACAGATTGTGTATAACCACATACATTTTGATATAAGATAATAATCATAAGAAGAGCCTGATTATGTTGAATAGCCTTAAGAGAATATAAGCTACTGTAGATTTGTAAAGAACATGAATTCTTACTGCTAATGTTGGGATGACTTGAGAAAAACTATTCCCTGAGCTATGCATATGTAAAGAGGTGGAATGATGTGCTTAAGGCACCAGGCAACCGAGCTACTTGATGCATTGTTTTGATAACGTCACAGCTCCATCTAGGTTGCTCTGAGAGGTACTGCTCAGTAACACTGGTTTAGCATTGCTGGTTTAGCAATTATCATTGCAACAGCTATTTATTCAGCTATGTGCATTCTACAATATATTCTCTCAAACTGAAATAGGCATACATATATTTTCACTGTGTACTTAACTTGATTACATTTTGTGCCATGTTCTCATGGATTTCCAATGAGGTGCAGTGGCAGAATTCTAATTTGGCTTCAATCTATGTCATTAGGAAAGTCAACAGGAAGCAAACAGATGGCAGAAGGAATATGATGGATAATTGTATGTCTCAGAGGACAATTCATAATTTGTTTCTGATTCTGTGCAACCCCCTCATTTTCTTAATGAAGGCCTAATTGAGTTTTTTAGATTGGTTCAAGCATATGGTGCCACCAATGGTGATGAGTCTGTATAATAACTGTATACAGATACACTGAGCATATTATAATATATTTACAGACCTTAATTTTGAGTTTCTGTTTTCTTTTTTGTCATTTGATTTATAGTTAGTTCAATTTGAATTTAAAGATGTACAGATTTCTTAAAAATTCGCATGATCATTGTAATTTTCATCACAATCATCAGCATTCTCATTTCCTTTTGCATTTGTATAACAAGACCGTTTATTTAATTATTTATTTGACTTACCAGGAATGTATTGAATTTCGATTAGATTTGCTTTTGTATAGCAGAAGATAACACAATACAGTATACTCATTATGTAGCCATTATTATGTCAAAAACTGCTCAAGAATGTCTGTATTATATTTGCAAGGTTTTCAAATTATGCTCCATTAGAACTGAGTTAACAATATTCTTTATTATTCACCATCAGTTTAATTCTAAAAAGTTGTGTGTCGACTCATATTTCGAAAAGTTTCCAATTTACTTTTAAAAGCAAACATTGGGTGATTTTCACAGATGTTTGGATACTATTTTCATTTTACCACATTTGTTCCTGTTCAGATTTTGACCCTCAACAGTACAGCACAACACAGAGTTTTGTTTATTTTTAACTTTGTGTTTATTTTTAACAGAGGTGTACTGTACTGTACAGTATAATGGCGTTAAGCTCAATTCTTCAGGTGCGTCTACATTATAACTCCAAGGCAAGATGGAGAATGGCAAAGTACTATTGGTCTACATTTCAGGAGGTTATGCTTTTCAAAGTGCCATGGTAATGAAGTACCTCTCATTAAGAGTTACGTTTGTGACAGGCAGTCAGTCAGGCAGGCATGCATGCATATACGCCATTGATGGAAGCTACTCATACAGACCTGAGTAAAGGCTCATTTCATGCAAGGTTAGACACATCAGTCATTGGTCATGGGGCTGGATTTTACTGCCTTTCAATGAAATTACACATGGAATGTGTCTACACGCTGGTGATGAACCTAGAAATGAAATGTCTTCCATGGCACATGGAGCTATGTGATTGGTGCCAGTGCTAAAAATGCCCTCCCATACATTACTGTAGGTTCATAGCCCAGTGATGCCAAATGTCATGGGCCTAAGTTACAGTATTTTCCCCTGCATTTTCTTTGATTTACTCCTGTAACTTGATGTTCTTTTATGTAATGCCAGTGATTAAAGCAGGCTGTATAGCAGATACATACATACATGATGCTGTATATTAATCACATATATTTTAAGCACACCTAAGACGTTGCTGTTAGATTTGGACATGGAACAAAATTGCTGAGTTTTGAACTGTTTTGATACACAGACGAAGGCCAAATTTATCTCAAACATGACAATTTTATCTGTCGAAGTGCCTTGTGATCTCTTGCTTTCATATTCATATGCTGAGATGGCTGCTGTAACCCAAAAATGATAGGCTACAATTCCCTACCCTGTAATTAGTGCATGCATTTGCTAACATGTCAGTCAGAAATCCTCACTTTGGCTAATCTGTGCCTTCCATTACAAGATACAAATTGAAATTAAAAAGATTTTAGAGGAAAAACTGCAGAATGGAAGTGCACCAATAGTTTTCATCAACAGCATATTTCTATCATTTCCAGCTAGTTTGAAAAACAAGCCATAAGGCTCCAACACGTTATCTTGGACAGAGACAAAATTAAAACAAAAAAATGCTTTTTCTTAAGAGAGCAATAAACTGATCTGCAGTTTTGTCATGCCTGTGTATCTAAACTCTCCAGTTCTACAGTCTAACAAGTGTATAGTTGCACTGTACACTCTGCGGACCAATAAGGCATGCATTGTCAGTGGTGCATGTCATTGAGGTTAACTTTGCGCTGCTTTTGTGATGTGCATGTAAATTAGGCAGATGAATCACACACTGCATAAAAGGAAACAAACCTGTAACGATTTCTCTGAAAGACATTGTCAGCATTTTCTTTTCAATTTCAATGTTAAATGTTTATCAACAAAAATAACTTTAGTGAATGACAGCCACCACATGAAGTCTAATTTATAACTTCTATCCAAAATACCAAAATAACCCTGAATCCAGTGATGGAATAAAAAGTTATTCAGTTGATGATTCAATGTTATAATGTGCATATATAAAGTACAATGTTTTCATTAGGTGGTCCTCAGTGATGATCAATGTGTACAATATGTTCATTATTGTTAAAGGGGCCAAATCATAGTTTGAAATACATGTTGCCAACATCAGTCAATCCTTCATTACATTTGTATTGCTTATAAATATTGGATGGAGATATAGGAGAGAAAATAAGATAAACACTTGGTATACAGGGGTGTACACATTACATTATGACTTGTAGAGCACAAACCTATTTAATACACTGGCAAATAGGGTATAGCGCTGATGTCAGATAAACTCTTTGCTGAACACTAATAAAGATATGTAATTTATGGTGTAAAGAACAAGTCATATTTTTTTGCCATGAGCCAAGCAAGCATGGGAACTATGTGCTGTATATTTTGGTGAAATCAGCTTCCTAATGTGTGGACTGGAACACTGCCACAATTTTCACTGAAATACTTTCACAACAATTTGTCAAAAAGGCTTTCAGTGGAATATTATCAAGTGAAGTGGCCGATAGATAGCCTCTTCTTCTTCTTCTATGCCTTGCTCTATGTCAGGGATAGTTTTATTAATAGGTCAACCCAAAGTCTGTTGAATAGACTATCAAATACAATACGTGTAATGTGTAGGTTATTAGACACGAGTTAAGTTATAAATAAAGTGCTTTCACATACTGTACTTGCTTCTGAGACCTCAACGTTAGATAACTGTATACTGTATATTCACCAACTCACATTTCTGCTTACAGGATCATACTGTACTAAAGGTTAACTGTCTGGTATGACATACTACATACAAAAGGAGATTGACAATGATTTTACGACCAGTTTATATTTTAAGTTTTTGTATTGCACTTATTAAAAAGAGAGGTTTTTACACTTAAAACTATAAACAATGTTTGTAAGATGGCATTCTGTATTATCTACTGGCCATTCAGAGTGACTTTGTTGATGAAAATACTTGATGAAATTGTATCGATGTAAGGTTCTCTGTGTGGAGACTGCATGCTGTGGTTCTGAATAGACAGCGACCATCAATCGGCAACATACACATATATACTGTAGGTTACCATGGTGAAAACAGGCTTTCAATATAGTGAAATGCATGATTTATCAGGACAACATTTATATCATTATTTTATTTTCTGTTAATTTTGTCAAGTGTTCAAGGGGGCTGCTAGGTGATGAAGTATGTGAACAGCCGGTGTAATAAACTAACACAAGCTATATTTGAACTTGTTTTTGATACACCAGCTGCATTGCTTGTTTTGCAAATGAGACTTCACTTGGACCACACTGCCACAAGTAGTGCATGGAAATCATTGATTGAACATAATTAGCATAATCTATTTAAATCAATTCACAGCCCTGTGTCTTACATAATGAATACTTAATATGGTGCATTTACTTAAAATATCTTAATATTTTGCAATCAAGCATTAGGTTGTCATTGTCTGAAAAGTATAGTCACATGCAATATACTGTATGTATTGCACTCCTTATTGTTTACAGCTCAGAATACATTTGTCTAATTTCACAAAGGCTCACAATACCATGGATTGGATCAACCGAAGAAGAAAAAAAAACAAGAAACCACAATGATGCGATGTTTAGGAAACTGTGGATCAATAGCATGTTATGTCCATGAACCCCCCTCCTCTGTGGCTTTCTGATGGCTTACACATTTTTACTTTTGTTTTGTTTTGTTCTTTTCCTTTCTGGGTGTGTAATAGGGAGGGAGGGAGATGGCTTGGTGATATATTAGAGTCTTAAAAAAGCGAATGTGAGTTTATTTGCATGTTTGCTCTGTGTCTACGCTGTGCTTTCAAGCTTAATTAATACTTCCAACTCACCCTTATAAATTCGCTGCATTGTTCTCTGCCTAAAAAGTAAATTACAAATCCAGTATATATATACAGTACACACGTGTGGTCTTTGTTTCTAGCCATGCATTGCAGTTGCTTCGCACGTCTTGGAAAAACAAAAATGTAATAAGGTTTTGTTCTCAGAAGATAATGTTTGAGCCTATAGCTTTCATATGAACCTTTATTCTGTCCCTAGAATATGGAATGATCGGAGAGCATACAGTAAAAAGTCAGCGGCCAAGATCAGTTCATGACACAAAGGCCCTGCAGGAGCAAGCTGAATCTGCTAAATTTATGGCACAAACTGGTAATACAATAGTTATCTTTCTTTACCTTATTTTGTTACCTAAACTTAATTTCATCTGAGTCACATGCATGCTCTCTTTTGTACTGCACCTTTTAAGTGACAATGTTTTACATTATTATTTTTTTCTACACATGAACGAGCAAGACAAATTTCCTATTTCACTTTAAGTATTTACTTTAAATACAAAGTATAATTGGTTTTGTGGGTCTGTTTGTTTTATTGTTACATAGTAAGTTGGCAAGCGGATTGCTCATATAGTCGCAGAACATTAATTAAATGGGAAGTATAACTTAGGCCCTGGTGTAGTTAATCATTCCCTCTAAGGCGTGATAAATGAAATGTCATTCAGAAAAAGAAAAAAAAACACCCCTCTAGCCAAATATGAAAACACATACAGCACTGGGCCAAAGTTGAGCTAATAGATGCTGCCCTTGGAGATAAAAGGAACCCATAGTTAAATGTAGTGAACCATCTAATAAGGCTATAAAAAGTTTTGATTTTCATTAATGAGAATAAAATAAAACCCAGAAAACAAATTAATATATTATTTAAATTGGCAATAATAATAATGCAAAATGTAACATTAATTTAGTTAGGTGTTTGCTTTTTTCCATATACTGTAGATATGTTATTTTGGGCGGGCTGGTTTATACCTAGTTCCTTCCTGATTTTTATTTATTTATTTATTTTAAATGTTTTTTTTTCATGTGTTGTTCCACTGTCCTTTGGTTAAACATAATTTTCACTATCATTTTAATTTCACAACATCATTTACTAACCATTAATGGCACCTCTCCATTTATTCAAACTGTAGGTATGTACAGTAACTTCCCTGTCTCATTGCTGTGCTGTTTTTCATTCTCTCTGTCTAATCTAATCTCCCTGTACTGCCTCATTTAACCAATTGATCCACCTTTCAATCTATTTTATTCTCTGCAGAAGTAAAAGTAGAATTGAGATCTCAATTTGGTCCTTGAGTCCTTCAGAAATTACTTTGAAGCACATTGTGCTTCAAATCATAATATGATTTGATTTCCATGACATAAATGTATTCAGAGCTGAAATTAAAAGAGATCATTCTTGTATTTTGCTAATGCATAATGTCTCTCATGAAAATTGAAAGTTTCACTTGAGAATTAAACTATAATCCAACAGTTCTTTTGTGACTGTTTTGTAAGGAATTTTGATTGCTCTTTTCACCAAATTGTTTATTTCGTCTTTGCATAGGCATCCATGGCATTGGAATTTATTCCACTGCCTTACCATATTTATTTAGCATTTTGAGCTTTTTGTATTTGACATTATACTTTTAAATTTTAAACCTAAATTAACCTCAGTAAGCATTACGAATAATTATTTTTTTATTTTTTATAATTCATTGAGTAATAACACAATTTCATTGTCACAATGTTTTATTTTAATGGGCCTTAGATACAAACTGATGTACCCCATACATCAATTATCAAACAAATGACAAATTCTAAATGTTTCATATTATAATATATACATGTATATATATATACATACTGTATGTTTCGTCATGATATATGCTTTAAAAGAAAAGTAACTAAAATATAACATTCACGAATTTGGCTTTAACCTGTTAGCTAAAATCACCTAACCATTTTACATAATCCTGGTTTAAAAATTATTTCAATTATTTAGACTATATGGGTTGCTGCAGTGCAAAGGAATTCATATCTAAGACCTATTTGTGGACTAACACCCATTCAAATTATATTTTTCTTGCATGTTATCGTGTTTTTATGGTGTTTTGTTTATTTATGATATTTAACCCTCTGTGTTTACACATACCATATTTATGAGTTGATTTTGCATGAATTACTTTAATATTACTGTAAACAAATAGATGAAATGTAGCCCAAATGTCTATTGTTCAATGTTATAATCAAATATATTCCTTGTCTGTGATCTTTGAATAAATGTGCTGCTATACTTTTCAAACAGCATCATTAATTTCGAATGAATATCTGTCTTTACTGTATGCTTTTAATGAGCATTGTTAAATTTGAAATCCCAAATCGTTCAATAGCATGCCAAAACGACTTCATTTACTGCATGTTCATGTAATTGAATAAGCTCTGTCTAATAGGCTAAGCATTTTTTAAAGATCACATTAAGGAAGAATAGTGTGTCCCATAGTTTTACAATGAAAGTTAGTTCCCCTCAAACTTAACCCTATCCTCGCTTTGCCCCACCATGCCCTGCTAGCCCGGCTAGGTCAGCTAGCTTCCGGGTTGTCATGAGACCATATTGCTGCATTTAACTAGTGTCACCCTTCTCCCACACAGGTGAATCAGGTGCAGAGGCGTGGTCCCAGTGGAGCTCATGCTCTGTAACATGCGGTCAAGGGTCGCAGGTGCGAACAAGAACATGTGTCTCACCATACGGAACACACTGCAGCGGCCCTTTAAGAGAATCAAGGGTTTGCAATAACACTGCCCCTTGTCCAGGTAGTGTTGCAGTAGACAGAGTCTTCAATATTAATGTCTTTCTCGTTTGTTCATTATGGCAGGAAATGTTTTGTGCTTAAAGAACCTTGATGTGTTCATTAATAGATAATTTTTTGAATCATTATTATATCCTTGTTTTTGATGTTATTTTGTAATTTATATTCTGCAATTTATGCATAATCACTTTTATGTTTTCCATTTCACAACAAATAGAATGTCATTTCATTGGCATTTAAATGATTTAATATGTGGATCTGCATGGAAATTAGGGAGCAGTACTGTAGATACTGATATGTCATTGGACTATATTTTTGTGAAGGTCAGTTGTGCATTTTTAAACGGTTTGGCAGCAATTCTTTAAACATACTGTGAGGCATGCAGTATCTAGCTCAACCCATGCTGGCATGTTAAATGAGTCATTTGTAGTCAGGTATCAACATCCTTGAGGAAGTTAGGTATCGTTCATCAGTTATTTTTGACTGGCAATTGGAGTGAGCTAATGTTTTTGTTTACACTGTTGGGTATGGACACTGTTTTTCTAAACAAATAACCATTAGCCAGATTAGGAGGGTGTATATTTTGACGTGTTGTTTTGCTGATCACATTGAGCTGTTGTAAGTGATATATAACAAATGCATCAAGGTATTCTCTTACCCCTTACCAAATAAGGAAAGGGTTTCTTGAACTGAATGTGTATAAGCCCTACATCTTGTGGCTGATCAATTATTTTATTTTAACATCACACACACTTGGCATTAAAATGTTGCATAGGTAATGGAGCATGAATTAGCATATTAATATGCTTGGGCAGTAACAGCTGTAAAATGAAATCCTAAAAAAAGTGTTTCCATATTATTTCCAGTCATCAAAAAAATGCATAGGCTACCCTTTAAAAAAAAAAAAAAAAAAATCTCTGGAAAGCTGTACAAATTACTTTATTTTGTACGCTTTATATGGCCTTAGGCCTGCAAACAATTTGTTTCTAGGCTAATCATGGACTGTCACACATTTAATAATGTGAAAACCTTAATCTACCATAACTGTGCCAAAAAGACTGGGATCTTTCTTCAGCAGATACAGACCATGTAATTTTTGTTACAATTCTCCAACAATGTCATTAAACTCATTAGGCTACTTGAGATGTAAATATGATGTATGCATAGTTTAACTTTCATTTCCATATTACAAGAACTGTGATGTTTACTGTAATGGTATAGGCCTGTGAAAATGGCAATATAATGTTGTGCAGTGAGGACAAATAATGCCTTTATAACCTCATGTATATTCTTGAACATTTATTAATTCATCATTCTGCCCAACATGACTTACCAGCATCTCACTGACATATACAGTACAATTTTCATACAACACTCCTTTCACCCCCAAAAAATATCTTGTGCACAGATTTTTTGATACAGTTGTAATCCTGGTCAGTTTTGCCACTGGTGTGTGTGTGTGTGCGTGTGTGTGGCGTGTGTGCGTGTGTGTGTGCGTGTGTGTGTGTGTGCGTGCGCATGAACTGTAACTAGTTATGTGTTTTTAACCTTACATGTAACTTTACCTATCAGACAGACAATCAACAACCATTGGAATGGTTAGTGAAAGATAAAGTGTAAGCGGTATCTAGTCTTATATCATGAGACTAGAAAGCAGTATGGAACGTAACTTTATGGTTGAAATCATTAAGCTATATTAGTTGTGTTTACCAGCATGACTTCTATTCAATCCCACCAATTACTGTCTTCCCCCTATGTTGACCCCACCTCTGTCTTTTTGTAAGTGAAAGCTAGAGAGAGAGGTGTCTTGGAGGTGTGTCGTTTAGAAGACCACGGCATTCCTGTATTGAACACAAACAAAAATTCACCAACATCGCTAGCAAACATTTTTTTTAATGTAGCCTTAAGGAAATAATGGATAATTTATTGTTTATTATTATGTTCCATGGGCAAAAAAAAAAACATCCATTGCATTGTCAAGACCATAATTCAATGCTCCTTCCTGATGACAGCTTGACTTTATTGCAGACACTGACATTGATTTAATAAGTAGACCCAGGCCTTGCTGTTTGCATGTTTTATCTGATTAAGACTTGTTCCCTGAGAAATGGTTGTTTCTTAGAATCCCTGAACAGTATTCTTAACAATTTCTCTATGGAGTGAATTACAATTACTGCATGAACTTGAATTTGTTTTGTCACTTCAATTCAGTGACAAAAATTTGTGATATTCAGTTCCAGTTTCTAAAATGATAATTTGCTGTTAATAATGATAGCCTGTGAAGCCCAGTGCTCAAATTCCACATTAATATGCGATATTGAAAAGATTTGTACTAAAGCAGACTACATTCATGGGTCACCCTGTGATAGGGGGGCGCCATGCATGTTTGTACTGCCAAGGCTAGTTTTGGATCAGTTGCATCTACTATAGACCAGTGTCAGTTTAGAGACCAAGAATGCAGGTTACGTGCATTCAAACTGCATAGTGGCCCTTAATCTGGCGGTTACCAGTTAGCATTTTTGTCTAAGCCCATAATAAGCTCCATTGACACAATTTGTTTGATTTTTATAGTTGTTATCATTGATTGTGTGTGTGTTAACCTATTTGTGTTTAGGTACAGGCATGTCTGATAGCAAGGGCCAAAACTGATTAGGCCTGACTCCTGTCCTGTGTTCACAGTACATGGTATCTGGGAGGAATGGTCACCCTGGAGTCTTTGTTCCTTTACATGTGGCCGGGGTCTGCGCACCAGGACTAGGATGTGCGCACCCCCTCTACATGGAGGCAGGGCCTGTGATGGACCTGAGACACAGACCAAACTTTGCAACATTGCGTTATGTCCTGGTATGTATTGTGTGCATATACAAGCGATAATGAACTTGAGCGAACCCTGGATAGCTTCCTTCCATCTACGACAACCAATGTAGTAGATGTGAGATGCAACGGAAGCTATAAAGAAGATGAAAAGGTAGCAGTATATATAAAGTGAATTAAATAAAGTATGGAAAACAGAGGTACAGTATTGAGGTAGGGACACTTTATAGCCAATTAAAATTGAGGTTGCTTCAGAAGGCAGCACAGTGAGGGAAATAAAGTGTACAAAGTGTAACAAACATAAACAAATGCATGTGTGCTGCAATATTGCCAGTTAGATGTACAAAACGGTGCCCATCTATCTTTCATCTTGTTTTACTGAAATGCAGCCGTCGTTGTGTGTGCGTGTCAGGTTTTGTTAGATGTTGGTCTACAGTATTAGTCATTAAATGTGTGATGCAATGTGAAGTTATGGTCAAAAAGGGTTGGATTTATGTAACGTTGCTATTAGCTGTGTGCTAGCAGTGTTTCTTCACTATAGACCTGCAAAGGTGTATGTCATTTTCGGAGTTGGCCCTGCCCAAATAAGAACTTCTGTATCTAACCAATTTTCCCTCTGAGAAAAATGAATTGTCAATGGCACAGATTCCCACTGGATATTACTGGCGTTGTCAATTACAAGACCATATGCCTGATAGTCAAGTTATCACTCCAGTGCTTATAAAACACCTCACTCGATTCACACTCAAATGTAAAGCGATGTAAACACCTGTGATGTTTCCATACCAACTTACCATAAGAGCGCAGCTACAGTACAGTACTGTATGTCCATCGGTATTTGTTTTACAACTTTGGCATTCTTTTTCAAGGATAACAAAAAGAGTTTGGCAAGGGGTGACATTTCTTCATGCCCCAGCAGCTGACTATTAACATTCGGCAGTTAGCAAACATCATATAAACCAAGACCTCAACCAGGGTTGCCAACTTTCAAGGCTGACCTACGTCAGTAGTGTAGTGTCAATGCATACAGAACAGTGTCCAGTTTATACATATGATATGCTCTTTCTGGCAGAACAACTATCTGAATAGCCCCTCCCATCTTTGTCTGTTATCTCTCTTACTCTCCCCCACCCCCTCCCCTTACTTCACCTGGGACATTCTTGTTGGGTTCTGGTTGGGTGGCTCAGTGGATGGCCAGTGGCAGGAATGGAGCTCCTGGAGTGATTGCTCGGTGACCTGTGCCAATGGCACTCAGCAGAGGACCCGGCAGTGCTCGGCAGCAGCCCACGGGGGATCAGAGTGTCGCGGTCACTGGGCAGAGAGCAGAGAGTGCTATAATCCTGATTGCACAGGTAAAGCCCTGAGCCCATTGGCCTTGAATATCGGCCTTGACGTCTCCATTTAAACAATAATCATTTGGAATGCAGAGTAAAGAAGAAAAGGAATCATCCTCATTGTCCACTGACCGTCCTCGTTACCCTGAATATTGCATTTACCATTGACTGATTCTATAGATCATCGTTTACCCAGCCTTCTTCCTCTCTAAGTGATACCCTGTGTAGTGAGAGACAAGCATAATGCAAAGAACCTGCTCTATCAATTGGATTTGTTAAATCCAGTTAGAAATGCTATATAGCATTCATATAATTCAGGGTTAGCTGTCTAAACTGTCTGTTGCCATCATAGTTGTATTACAGGCGGTAGGGTGTGTGTAGTGGCTCTGAATGGTTTAATCATATGGAGAGACCCAGCATAATACTCATAATCCCATGATGCAATATTCACTGCAGCGCAGCAACACGCCTGAGATTTTGTTCTACACTTAACCATTATAGGTGGAAACACATTTATGGAAAATTGCAGTAAATGGTACTGAGAATATGTCATGTCCAGTCGGCCAAATACAGCCTTCATTTAACTAGGATACAGAACTTGGCGTATGAGAATCAACTGGTGTTGAGCAATGATGAATGGTCCGCATTTACAAACGTATACTCAAGTTATATCAATGTTTTTGCTGTCACAATTTGTCAGAAGCAAACTAACCAACACAAACTGAGCAAATGAGAAAGGGTGGATACCAAAATGCACAGTACATCATATTATTGTAATCAATGCCACCTACATCTTAGGTTGTAGATAGCAACTTATACCTTGACCTGTAACTTAGTCAGTAAGAATAAAAACTGAGTAGCATGGCACTTGTGACGTTGCTCAACACAGAAGAGGCCATTTTTACTTTGACTACAAAAGGCTTACAACAAATATATATGAGAGGTGTGTGCTACAGTACACATCCATAACCATCATATTTATTGTGATGTTTGTACAGTATTTGGTGTAAGTTCTTTCTTGGCCGAACGCAACCACCATTGACAGAGGTTAGTTGTAGGATATGATATCAGTCCATACACGTGAAGTTATGGTAAGTGTAGGTCACAATGTGGGTGGGGTGGCATTATACCTTTCCTTTCAGACAAGGGCATGTGATTTACTACATTGCTAAAGGGCAGCATCTGTTTTTTCCTAATGCACAATTTTACAGTGTTCATTAAAAGGACATAAAATGCTGCGCTTTAGGAAACTTCAGCATAAATGTGTTTTAATATTGGCAAAGTGAGGTGAATAGCCACCAGCGTATAAGTCATAATGAAGATGTACAGTACCTGTAATCATTTTAAGAATAATCATTCAAAGCAAATCAAAATCTTTTTCAATTAACGTGTTTTACACCATTTAAGACTACCCAGAAACATGTTAGCAGGTCAAAGAAAACATAATAATAACATAAGAATTAATCTATGCCAATTGTTTTCCTGTCCTTGACAAATGAACACGTTATTACATCTTCATGTTAACTTTAACATAATTGCTAACTGCATCCCAAAGGAGCAGAAGAAATAAAGGGTGTTAAATATGTCATGGTCTCATAGAGGTCAAGACGTAATTTATTGGAAGGATATGTGGCGTAAATGAGGTTTTTTGCACAGCGACATGCCCCTGATACTGACACGCATTGTTTATGGTTAAAAATAGCTCCATTTAAGTAGGACTGACTACATACACAATACATGCACATACATATTCCATTTAAGATTAATCTATATTAATGGTGGAATATGAGTGGGCATGTAACATTGACATATTCCAAGTTTGTAATGTTGAAATACAGTATATTACAAATGTGTGCTGTTGATGCATATTCAGAGATTGCTGAATGTTCTAATGGAACATGTTGACATATTTTGAATTACAGTGAATTACAGTATATCATAGTGACATATTTGAAATTCAGAATGTTGACATATATCCAAACAAAGTTGGAATTGTCCAAATGTTGGTGGAACACAAGTGCATGCCATGTAAACAATGTCAATGTCTTCTCTTTAGCCAATGGCCAGTGGAACCCCTGGGGCCCATGGAGTGGCTGTTCAAAGTCATGTGATGGCGGGTGGCAGAGGAGGGTGCGGGTGTGCCAGGGTGCAGCGGTCACCGGGCAACAGTGCGAGGGTACCGGAGAGGAAGTGCGCAAGTGCAGTGACCAGCGTTGTCCAGGTAACCCACACGATAATTGTTCTCTGAAGACTCATTACGGACGAGTGAACAAGTTGCAAGCAGGAAATAGGATGATAATTACCCCAGTCTGGAGTAAAATACATTTATGTGGGAGGATCATTGTTTCAGAACATGTAATGTGCCAAGAAAAACAGTCCTAATTTAGTTTCCTATCCACGGATAAGGTGGTAATAAACTGTTACTACTGTTCAAATAACTGGTGGGATTTAGCCACTCAAATTGCCATGGATTCTCTCCATTATACAAACAAATCATTACTTATTTTTAGATCTAGTTTCAATTATGAAATGGATTCTCGGGACACATGAAAAATGCTGTGTACTTTTGAAATTAATGTAATAATGGCATGTGAAGTAATGAAAGCATCCAACTTTAATAACAGTTCATTTTTGGGATTTCAGTACCTCACTTAATCTACAGACATTTGGCAAAAATAAATGCATTATTTTGGAAATGGGGTGCTTTGTTGTTGTTGTTGTTGTTGCTGTTGTTGTTGTTATTGGAGGTTAAAGGGAAACCGAATATTTTACTGTGTAGCACCGTATGAGATTTGTCCCGAAGACTATGCAGTGTCAATGGTTTGGAGAAGGACACCTTCAGGGGAGCTGGCCTTCAACAGATGTCCCCCAAATGCCACCGGTAGGAACACATACAATATTTATACATCTTCCGTCTTCCTATACTTTACTGTTTACATTGGAGAATGATTCATTTGAACTAAATACTAAAAACAAAATTTTAAAGAGGCCTAATGTTCTAATATCAGCATCTTTTTCTATCAATTACCTAATATTACGCCATTACAAAAAACATTTTTACCTAAAGGACAAAAATCATTATAGGCTAGAAAGCTCAGACAGACAAGCTTCGCATATATCATTCAGCATTATCTCTCTGACTTGTCAGGCCACCAAAGGCAAAGTGTTATTCTTCAGCGTGACCTCCCCAAATGCATTTGCCCACCTGAACCGCGCTGTGTTTCTCAGCTTACAATGACCTTTAGGAATGTCAGAGTCAATAAATTCTATCTGTGAAACGAATCCCGGCCCGCAGGTATACGGTCAACATGCAACAAAACAACGCTGCGTGCATTTGAAGTATCTAGTATCTTTGGGCAGACGAGCCTTGGAAATAACACACACAATGATTCTGAAAATAGTTTTTTGAAAAATGGTGGTGTGTTGTTGTTGTTGTTTTTTTATAAGACAAAAAAGAAAGAAAAAGAAATGGTTCAGGTGAAGCTGGTGTGGGTGGTGGAGCGAGCACAATGTTTGTGTGCATGTGTATGTGTGCGTGTGTGTGTGTCTCCTCCTGCCTACCTCTGGGTAGTCTCATATCATTGCATGGGCGCTTCCGAGCGGGGAAGGGGTTCGTGTGCGTGTGTGTGGGGGGGGGGGGAGGTTTGTGTGTACTGCTGCTCAGGCAGTAGCTGTGGAGCGGGGGGGCGTAGAGGGTGTGGCTGCTATCCATCATCTCTGCCTGTGTGTGTGTGTGTGTGTGTGTGAGAGAGAGAGAGAGAGAGAGAGAGAGAGAGAGAGAGAGAGAGAGAGAGAGAG
>JAODUG010000007.1:3586089-3601274 GCA_027564795.1 Aphredoderus sayanus
GACATGCCATTTACATATGCGGCACACACATACACGCGCACTCACACACACACACACACACACACACACACACACACACACACACACACACACACATACACACACACCTACACACACAAATGGATGGATCTATGTTACCCATGTATAGTATGAATATCCAAAGCCACAGAGGCAAAAAGCTGTAGGCCATTTCTGGTGTTGAGTTGATTTGAAGGCTTGTCAGATCTAATCAAGGCTCTTGTCATCCCCCTTCTCCATTACCACATTACAGGGAATATTCACTAGACACACTTATCTGTCTCTGATATCTGCAAAGAGATTCGTTTTTCTGCAAAGAATCACAAACATGAAAAAGTGATCCTCAACTCAAGTCAGGAGCATAAATATTTGAGTGACTTGTAGATTTAGTTTAATAGCTAGCACAGCTCTAATTTATCCCTAAAGGAGATATTTTGTTAACATAGATATATTAGCTTCTTTTTACACATCTGAAGAAAGACACTGTATAATGTGTCTGAATGTCTTAATTTTCATTCCACATACTGTATGTGGTATAATTTAAAGGCATAGGCCTGATTGTACATCTGTACGTCCAATCACAAACTATAAAGTGAAATTGTCTTGTCTCCACGGTGCTGTAGTTAAGCCTTCAAACATAATGCATTTGTTATTAGCTAATGTCTTCTCATACTCGCCCAATATTTGAGATGTCTCCATTGTTTCACAGCACCAAGTCATGTGTTTGAGTGGTGAATTTGCAGGAAAAGAAAAACATGGCCCCTGTGTGGGCTTAATTGCCAGGCTGTCTCCCATTGCCTCTCTCTTGCAAAAAGTGTACATAATTGGCAACATACAGAGCTGCTCGTTGCTGAACAGGACTAGTCTCTTGGATGTGGAGGAATCCTTTGAAAACAAGAAGTTAGGCTAGCGAGTCTTTGCCCATGTGCGATCTGCTTTGTCCGGCCTGTGTTATTTTTGGTTTAATGGCGAAACATGAGAGAGAAGGTGGCGTTTAGCTTGGCAGGTAATGTAGACTGATGGTTCCAGTCATCTTTGTGTAATAGATTGTAACCATGTCAAATTTACAGCCCATTTTAAGAGCTAGCCTAATTTATGAGTATTTTAGGGGGAAAGGATGTTGGTGCTTAGGTCCTTTGTCATTCTGAAAGTCTCAATGGCGTATGTCCTTCTATTAACATAAAATACCATATAAGATACAGTGTATAAAGAACCCAGGACGCTAGCTGATGTTTAGCCATCTTACCTGTACTACAGTATTGTACATTTTGTGATGTGACCATCACTCTTTAAATGTTTGTGTTTTGTAAATACATTTAAAGAGTGATGGCTGTGCAGTGTTATATGTGACCATTTATTGCATTGCTTTAAAGTTTTTATATGTATATTAATGTATGCATTGTTTGCACCCACATTATTATATGGTAATGTAGGGCAAAAAATATGTGACATTGTGGATGGTTTAGCCTAACAGAAAATATTAGCAGTATAGGTATTCCTAGAGCGATTTATCACCAAGGTCTAGCCTCCAGATTCTGGATCGCTTCTCCCAGTGGGGTGTTTGTTTGTTATTCATAGAGGATGCTCAGCCGTTAACAAGGCTCCTTGAAATGTAATGAGCTTTGGGGAGTTGGCTTTGCACAATTCCTCTGACATCTTAGACAATTCAAACCACAGCCAGATCGCTTGATGTCATGAGGACAGCTGTACCCTAGCCTCTGTCCCATTTCTTCTTACACACAAACACACTTGTAAACAAATACACAGATTATTCCCCCTTTTTCTAAACTATTACTTTAAATGAAGTGTCTTACTAACTCAGGAAGCGTTACTGGTTATATACTGTAATGGAGGTCTAAGATTGAGAAATTATAAATATATTTTTTATTTTGTAATTTGTAAGTTGTATTTGGTGACTGTTGAGTAATTGACTGAGAACCAATGACTGAATGTAGTCATCAAGGGCAGACTTGCTCACAGTAACGTACATGTCACTTCAAGGCTGACAAATATACTGTAAATATATTTAATGCATTTGGTGTTGGTTCTCTCCAGCAGCAAAATTTGCAGACCACTGCAACTGGTCTCCACACAGATAAAACAAACTGTCAACAGTCAAGCCTCTGTTCATTTTATTGGGTCTACAGCTTTATGGTGCAAAGCGTGTAGTTTATTTAGCAGGCCAACCTGAGGATACCCGAGACTAAATAGAACTGGGCCCAGTTCTCATCTTTAGCTAGGCCACTCTGAAACATCCTTGGATTTTCAGTCCATGTACGTCAGCTCCACAATGTTTTAAAGTGGTCCTTCCTCAGTTCCTCTGTTTCCATGGATACTGACAGAGTGAGCTCCACATCTCACCGGCATTTGCCTCTCTAAAGGGCAGTCTGCATTCCGGGTTTCAACCTCCATTTTTTTGTACGACAGCCCACCTCCACCCAATGTACAGTACATTGCATGACGATTTCCCCTGACATACACTGTACTGTAGAGTATACAGTACAGTACTTGCTGGTGGTGCTGTATAGAATTTCACTGTTGTCCTCCAGTGGTGGTGCTTAGTGAACCGTAAAACAAAAGTGATGCATGTGACCTGTTTTCAGGAAACAAGGCCCGCTCTATTTTCAGCACCTCGGACAGCACATAAGGCACTAGAAACCCTGCAATTTCTTTTAGAAGGTTTTAGTGTGTGAAAGTTTTGTTGCCGTGTGATAAGGCAGATATTCATGATTGTATCTCATAGAGGAGAATAGTGTGTGATTTTTATTGCTCTAAATAAGACAGTATTTTATACTGATGGTTTTTCTTATTTAATATATTATCTTTATTTTGGCCAAAGGTTAACCAACACTAATAGTTAAAAATTTACTGTACAGTATATTAGATTTATTTTATGTCATTATATAAGATTGAGTCATCCTACAGTATATCATATGAATAACTGCTGTTTTGATCTGATGTTTTGATATGATACCTGTTTTAACAATTAATTACCCACATTTGACAGTATAATTGCATACAGTATGAACATTTCTCCTCTCCTGGCACCTTGATCCTCCACTATGAAAAGAGGTTTTTTTTTTATGTGTTATCCCTACTTATTATAATATGTTTGTTTAGAAACCTAATTACTATTCTTCTGTTACACTAAGCCTTTACAATTATTTGATCAAGGAAGTTTACTTCAATAATGTGATGCTCTCATATTAAGCTCAGCTCAATTTCAGAATATAACAAATAAGTCATGTTTCACATTTAATTAAATATATTGATTTACTTTTTAAATGTTTGAGTACAACATTAGTAATGTCATTAGTAAGGTTGTCGCGATATACCGGTATTGACGATAAATGTGATATTAATAAATGAAATATTGATATTGTGCTAAAAATCCACATACTGTATGATAATATCTTTAAAATAATCCAGTGCCTCATTTTAACCCTTGTGATGTTGTAATATTGTATGTGGCCACCTGGTGGCGCCATCTGATTGTGTATGATTTTGTGTGTTTTTTAATTGGCATTGCTGTGTGTATTTACTTCTTTTTTAATTATTTCTTTATGTATTTGTTTGTTTTTTGTGCCTTTTAACCCTCCTTTTGTCCTCGGGTTTCAAACTCACACCTTGCTGTACCAGCAGTGCACATGTGTGTGTAAGATGTTGAATTAGATTTAGCGCCTTCTACCTGCCACAAAGAACTAGTTATTTGGGTCATCTTGACCCGTAAGACATCATGAGGGTTAAATCTGACTGACTCACGACTATAAATATAGCACAAGGTTTACGGGTAGTGAGTGCAGGCACAGATGGAATGAGACATAAACAAGGAAATACACAAACGATCTTTTGCTTGGTATTTAATGAGCTCTCTAAAACTGCAGCTAATAGTCAGCAGAAACACACAACATGGCGAAAAAATATCCAATAGAAAAGCACATCCCCAGCCTAATATAATCCCCACACTCACAGGTGCAGATGGTAAACAATCAATGTCAATCAGTGTGGTGGATGTGCGTGGGGGAAACGGGTGGGGGTTAACCGGAGGTACGCACACTGGCGAGAGAACGCGGCTCATCGGTGCGAC
Source organism: Aphredoderus sayanus (assembly GCA_027564795.1). NCBI lineage: Eukaryota > Metazoa > Chordata > Actinopteri > Percopsiformes > Aphredoderidae > Aphredoderus > Aphredoderus sayanus. The sequence goes on from JAODUG010000007.1 coordinate 3,590,195, forward strand.
TCCGGATGTTACATTAAAACCTATAGTTTTACAAAGTTTGCTCCACTGTGACTTGTTGGCATATCTGAAGAACCTAGAAGCTACAATTTTCCATTGATACCAAGCATAGCATAGCCTGAGCTATCAAGCAGCCCCAAAACAACAACATTAGTCAAATATAGTTATTATAGTCATCACATAACTGAATCTTTGATGAAAACTTTGATGTGTAAACGCAGGGCAAATATATTTGGATATTATTGTTCATCTCACTGAAAAGAGTGAGCTACGTGGCTTGTATAAGTGTAAAAAGACGACAAATGCAAGTGCTGGCCGATAAGGGGCAATCAACAAATTACTAACATTTTACTAAATAAGTATATTTCAAACTAAATATCTCGGCATCTAAATGACATAAAGAGTACATTGTGAAAGCTTTGCTATGAAAATTGGAATCGGCAAATATCGGCAAAGATGTTATAGGCCTATTATACCTTGGCTCTCACACATCATTGTTTTGTATAAAAAACATACTTCATAATGGGGATACACGCTATACAATGTATGTAATAGTGAATGCAGCCATGCAGTCACTAAATCCATTTAAAAGGGTATAATTAATATCCCTCATATACTCTAGGAAACAGTTTTCATTACTCTTCGACAAAGTGGGATTATCGTCCCCCATGAACTCCACTACACTACAGGGGTTGGATGGGTTTAGCATGCTTCACACAGTGGGGGTGTAAACTATACGAGATCTCACAGTGTGGTGTGGACGGCCTGGGAGGAGTAGATACAGTCAACCGTGGTCTCTGTGCAATACCATTCAGATTACCAGCGCTTCCCACTACAAATAGTCAGTGGCCCCGAACTGAAACAGCTTAATCTTGTATTTACTAGCTGCAAATATCAGTGCTCATTGGCAGGATTCTTAAAGACACATCTTTATTTTTTAATCCTCTCTTTAAACCCTCATTTGGTGACACTTTTTGGTCTGGGACAATAATGAACGAGCTAATGAAGCAGGAAAACACTATTCTATTGTCGGTTTCTAAGGCACTCTCTGCCAGCCTAATGTGCACATTATGTAGCAGTTGAGGAGCGATGTGGTTTGTTACCTTCCTCTCTGTCTGAAATGGTTGACCTTGGCTCACGCCCCCAGGTAGGATCGGTAGCATACTAATGAGGGTTAGTGCAGAATAATACCACATCACATCATTCTGTGTTGGCGCACCTAGCTAACATCATCAGTACTAATGTCTCTTTTGTTGCTGCTACCATGTAATAGAAGCCACTTGTTTCTTTATGATGAATAGTGTTAAAGGTCTCCAGTGGCGTGGCGAGTTGTGTTGTCTCAAAGGGCTGGACTGGATTTTGAAAATGTTCCACTACTACAATGTCAATTAGCCAACATTCGTCTCTGAGAAAAGTAATTGCGTAAATAAAGTAATATTTGGCCCCAGGTGTGACATGTCTGGACCAATCATTTCTGACAGATTTTTTTAGGGCAAAAAACACAATCTGAAGAGAATGTTCAACTCAAAGGGATAAAATGTCTGTCCAAAATGACCATGAAATGAACGAAAATTCGAAATTGGAATGATACCAGTGTAATAAAGCTGCCTGAATGACTAAATGAGAAACTGGAAAACTATTGATATTTACAGTAGCTGCAGGGAAGGGGGCTTTTTTCCCAGAATCGGTGTATCACTGTAAAGCTGACTCAATGTTATCATGCTATCATGTCAGATCAAAAAGCGTTTTATTAATCTAGTAGAGTATGCAGCGTTCCTGTCAAATCAAATCTTTGTGTGAAGCTAAAGTGATGCATTTCCGCCTTTGTATCGAAAGGGTGTCTGCACCATGACGACAGCCTTTCTCCACTTCTTCTTCCTGGCATCGTTCTGCTGGGTCCTGACAGAAGCTTGGCAGTCTTACATGGCCGTGACTGGCAAGGTTCGGACCAGGCTCATCCGCAAAAGATTTCTCTGCCTGGGATGGGGTAAGCAGCGTGACTCCTAAAGCCCTTCTGACATCTCTCCCCATACCCCCCCTATGGTGTGGGGTTCTCCCTTTTCTCTCCGTGTTAGTGCATTACGTCTTTTCCCTAATTTTCTTCCTGACAGGTTCTCTGTTGTGATGTCTTTGAGGCCCTTTCACACTCTGTGATGCTTGGCTAATGCTCTGGTCTTGCCCTGCGGGAGATATAGACGCCCTGGCTGTTATATGCTAACACTTTACAATAACCTTATGTGAAATCCATGGGGAATAGTGGGACCTTTTTTTTATTTTTTATTTACAGGACAATGAAATATTTTAAGCAATATAATCAAATCAGATGGTATTGCTGTAACTCACAAACAGATAAATACGTTCTGTTATTTGTATGTTTTCTGCCAATTATGGCTATTAGAAAGCCTAGCATGGTATGCGTTATTAATATATATAGCATCTAGAAAGAAGTGATGGCATGGCAAGACTTTCAAGTACAAGCACTTTCAGCACATTGTATCAAGCACATAAATGCATATGGATTATGAAATGCACATGTTGGTGAGATAGTCATTATATCATAAGGTGCAATTTATATTAAATCATAATTTGAATCTATATCCAAAGCTGTCTTACTTACAGACTCCAGATATTTTCACAAAAAAGCAATTTGATTACGAAAGAGACACCCTCATTCTTGTTACCTAGCAACAAACAAGGCTCTCTTAGTCATTGCAGTGCCACTGCCTGCTGAACGAAATGAATTCAAACGCTTATTTCCAATGGTATGTATATATATATATATATATATATATATATATATATATATATATATATAGATACCATATAAAGATCATCATTTGATGATCAATAAGACAATCAATGTCTCATGGAATGACAGTTCCATTAGATGTTATGCAACCATTCTGCAATCCAATGGCTTGGCAACTTCAAACCACACAGGAAACCAATAAAAAACAAAACAAACAAACACAAACTATATTTTCATTTATTGTATGAGAAGATAAAACCATATTTAGTCTATATCTAGGATGTTTTTAATAGAGTGTCACCCAGGCTGCTTGCCGTTGTGGTGATTTATGACATCCTGGTGTATGCTACAGTAGCTAGGTACCATTTACCTTTCAGCTGCTGCTAGGATACATTAGGTAACCACAGGCTGCTTGCCTTGTGTCTCCAGGAAGCTGATTGCATCAGTAGAGCCTGGGCTGTGCTGAGAGGGAAGGTGTTAATATTCTCAGCACACTCTGCTCGGGATGCAATGCAACAACCTATTACATAAATCCATAATGAGGGTGCAAAAGAGTGAAAAACTTCTCACAGTACATAATATAAGGTTGGTGAAGATAGAGGTCCACCCCTCTTGTTTCACCTTTATGGATATCTACATTCAGAGCAATACTACCATTTTGTCAAAAGCAAAATGAAGTCTGTTCCTCACTGGCACGTAATGCAATATGTAGATTGACATTTTGTGTGCAAGCTACTGTATGCCGAAATGCACATTAAGTAGTGGATAAAACCATGTCAAAGGGAGCTGTAGTCTACAAACTGTAGCCTCTAATGGAGTGAGTCTAGCTGCACTTCCTTTAATAACTGAAAGGCATAGAGACCTATTTATTCTGTATAGCTCTGGTCTTAAATTTACTTCAGTTTTGACAAGCAACCAACCCCGCTCGTATCACTATTGATTTTTCTTCTCTTTTAAAGGATTACCAGCCTTAGTGGTGGCTGTGTCAATGGGATTCACAAAAGCAAAGGGCTATGGGACACCCCAATAGTAAGTTGTTTGTTGAAATAACTGTTATTTGTCTATATACATCCTATAGGTTCATGGCAACACCCATTAATGATGTTCCTGACTGTGTGGACATTATTTCCCTTCCAGAAAAAACACATGAATGTCAGATGAAGTTCAGGTGGTTTTTATGTAAGGGTTCTCATTAGTTCTAGAAGAGAATTGAATTGGATGGCGATACGTCTAAACCATCCTCACATGAACCTAGTCTAATTTGAGAAAAGGCTCTCAAAGCCCCAATTTCTTGTGAGCTGTACTGTATCCTGGCGGGATAATAAATGCGTAAACAATGCTTAAAAAACTCTTTAGCGTTTTATTTCCCTGTGAAACTCTGAGAAGGAAACCATATGGCACTATTCCCCCGACAGTTGAGAGGAATACAACTGTATACTACCGTGCACCATTAATTTGTTGGCTGATGGTAATGTCTTCATGGGACTTTGCTGAATTTTCGTGTTTTTTTTACTGCAGCTGTTGGCTGTCTCTGGAAGGGGGCCTCCTATACGCCTTTGTTGGACCTGCAGCCGCAGTGGTCCTGGTACGTCCTGGTACATGCCATTCATGTTGTTGAACGTGGGGAAGTACCTTTTCATTGCCTGAAGCAACTAGGTTAAATAGATGTTAGGGGTTTCATCCAGGCTCGATTGAAAATAAAACATACTGTACTTATTACATTCAAATTAATGTTTAAAATGTTTAAAATATAGTTGTTGTTTTTTTTCTACATACATATTAGGCAAGTGAGTGATGTGCATGGTTGTGTGTGTTCTAGCAAGGACACTGGGACACAATCAGGATGTAAGAACAGTACGTAAATAGCAGATGTAAAGGGACTGTAAGATTAAATGAGTGTGTTTTAGATTCAGTTAAATAAGGATATGTTCCTGTGTTTCCCCTTTACCACTAGGTCAATATGGTGATTGGTATCCTGGTATTTAATAAGCTGGTGTCCAGAGATGGCATACTGGACAAGAAGTTAAAACATCGCGCAGGGTATGACAGCACTCTGCTGTTAGTACTTGTGATTTTTCCTTCTTATGCACTTACACTTTGAACTTCACAGTATAAATATACACATTGGTCGGAATTTCTGTTCCATATGGAGATTTAGACCCCCTTTTTCTTGCTGTTTGAGAGGAAATTAGAAGCATAAATGTAAAGAGGCCATATCTCTCTAGGGAGGGGTGTAGCGTTGTATTTCCTTGGCAGAATCAGTCCAAGATGAAAACCCTTAAAACGCCCACATATCGGCTCTGCCTGCTGTGTCTAATATAACATGAAAATGTTCAAATCACAGTCCACGTGCTGGAGCTGTTTGTCATGTTTGTCATGTTCTCTGTCCCACAGACAGATGAGTGAACCGCATACAGGATTAACTCTCAAGTGTGCCAAATGTGGTGTTGTATCAACAACTGCTTTATCAGCAACTACAGCTAGCAATGCGATGTAAGTGCCTTTCAAAGCCTCCTGAATCAATAAGATGATGGTACAGGGAGTCTGCATGTTCAGCCAGGTCCACGTCTCTAGGTCGGGCTGACTCTTAGGACCAGTGCAGCATTATGCTAATGCTGGATCCATCCATAACCCGCGGTACACTTGACTTACAGTAGACAGGTGGCTTGTCCTTTAGAGAGCAATTTGATCTTATAGGTTTGACCAGCAGTACCCATTATAAACTGATACTGTATATGCACATTTACTGCATGAAAAAAAAACATATGTAAATATAAATATTTATATATACTGTACAATACTGTATATATAAACATTTATATAGAAATATTTACATAAAATGATTGTGTATGATGTCTTATATTATGTCTCCATTGAACATATTTCATACTACTGTATACTATACATTTTGTATGTCTCAGGTATTTTATAAAACATATAGTATGTACTGTATACAGTAGGACATGTGCTGCATATTATAATCTATGTGTAAACATACACACACACACACATTGTACTGTGTATGCATATGCCAGATTGTTTCCCATTGTATATGCTGTTTGTGATGGTTGAACTAATGTTTCCCTCTTCCCCTACATATGCTCTCTCTTGATCTCTATTAGGGCATCCCTGTGGAGCTCCTGTGTTGTTTTACCCCTGCTAGCATTGACCTGGATGTCTGCAGTGCTGGCCATGACAGACAAGCGCTCTATCCTGTTTCAGATACTCTTCGCTGTCTTCGACTCGCTGCAGGGCTTTGTCATTGTAATGGTACACTGCATCCTTAGGAGAGAGGTACACAATGTTTTCTCTGTTTCTGCCCTACATATTGTAGCTCGCCCTCTGTCACATTTGAAAGAGGCCTCAGTGTAACCTTACTTATCAGTGGTGGTGTTTAGTTCAAACCCATAGTTAGTTGCAGTTATTTGGATACTGCATTTATACTACTTAGTGTTACAGTATTGTAACACTAGTGAATCATTCTAATTTTAATAACAAATTCCAAGGTGAGTTCAACATACACATCCTTTGGCACAGTAAAGCTGGTGTGATTTCAGTGTTTTTGAGCACTCTGCACATCATTTGTTGTTTGGCAAAGGTTCAGAATCTAATTCATTTTGTCCAAAGTATGCAAATGTGTACAGAGTATACAATTTCATTTGTGGCTGAAGAACTTCTCCTTGTCTCTAGGTTCAAGATGCATTTAGATGTCGACTCCGAAACTGCCAAGATCCAATCAATGCAGACGCGACTGGAACCTTCCCTAATGGACATGCTCAGATCATGGTAGGCACAACCGTCTTTCTGTCTATATGTAAATATGCAGATATGTGCACATGCATTTCCTATTGTCATCCATGCAGCTTAAAATATCTCTAAGATCGTTTTGGAGTTTAGTTGGCATCTATTGCTATATATTTTTTTAAAGTAATACTGTAAATAAAATGTTTTTGTTTCGATGCAGTAACCTCCAGGTTAGACTGATGTTGCTCTAATTTTCATTGGCCCTAAGACCAGTGCTCTCCTTCTGTTTGGTTTAACTTACTGTTCATGTTTACCATGTCCAGCTCATTGCCCATGCTATTCACAGGCTGATAAAGACCACTCTCTGACTAACCTTTGAAATGTCTTCATCTTGCGCAATGCCAATTCCAATGATTTGCCATTAGTATTCTAATATCCCTCAGAGGGAAATCATTTCCACACTGATAGAATGGAGTCAGGCCCTTTGGTTGAATGCCGTCATTAACAGACAGCTCAAATGCTTTCCAACAATGCTTTATTGCTGCCCTTGCGTTCCATTGATGTTTAATGAATATACTGTAAGAAGGATGCTGAGAGAAACTGCAACATTAGCTTTTTCTATGTGAAGCATTGATAAAAAATATAAATCAGTGGGTCATCACAATATGGCTATCAGGCCATTACCATAGACAGATACAGAGATTTACATACTATATGATGTTGAATTCTGTTTATAAAGAACTGTTTATATTGTGAGCATATTACTGATCTTTATTATTTGCATATCATGTACCTACAGACAGACTTTGAGAAAGACGTGGATATCGCCTGTCGATCAGGTAAGCAACAAATTGTGTCCAATAAACAAAGCCCGTAACTCTTTACTAATAGACCTAGTTAAACTCACAGGTCTAAATTACCAATTGACGCAAAACTGCAAACTATAATGGCAGTGATGGCTGACTGCCATAAGGTTGCATATGAATACATGAGCAATGCTGATCCTTTACAACATCACATTGTTATAAAAGAAACACTGAATGTATCGTCCTGTCTGCCATTTGGGTGGTCCCTCCATTTTCACATATTGTTATGACTTGATTGTTCATTACTGAGAACATGGCTTATTTATTTAAATATGGTTTAGATAATTCTTAATAAAACAGTAATTATTGCCATAAGCAGAGAATAGGAGCAGCTGCAATGCAAATGCATTGCTATTGGCAAATTATTTTTTGTTTTAAAACACTTTGAAAATATAAAACAATTTTCACCCAGTTTCCAGAGCCCTACGGTCATGAAACATGCACAACCCATTAATGACAACACAAACTCGTATCAAATCAAATAAGAATTTGGGAATAGACAAAAAAAAGAAGAAGCTGTTTTCACGTGACATATCGGTAAACTGCACCAGCCTGGAGCCACTTTTGAACCACTGAAGTGCCCCGTTTGAATGGTTCAGCTGGGGCCACCTGAGTTCCCATTATTCCGAGTGTTATGAATCACAGCTTGCAACAGGGGTGAGAGGCTGCCCATCTGGATAGCTCCCGGTACATCACCTCATGGTGAAGTGAGAGTCAATACAAAACACTCACATCAGACAGACAACTACTGTGTCACTCATGAATAATGGTTAAATTCAGGCTGGAATGCTGCCTAGGTATTTGGTTGCACAGGTAGGGATGTATTGTATGTTGCAATGTTTATGCTTTATCTGTGTGAATCAGTAATCTGCTTCTGTTCCTGTAGCTAGCAGCAAAGGTAATCCCTGCTGATAGTAACAGGAGGTAAAGATTAAACAGGCAGAGGTGAAGTACAGGCTGCTCTCCAAACGTGAAGATATTTCTGATCAGTTTTTTTTCTACTCAGATATCTGTGCATTACACACTGATAAATACCACACGGCATGTGAAGGCAGCCTATTGTACTGAAGGGAGACTCTTTAGAATTACCCATGTTAAATGTAACTACTCAAGGTTAACCATATCAGCCTGTGTTTTTGGTTCTGTTAGAACGTTCATGGTTCTAGAACAACAAGCTCCCAGTGCATATGGAGATTTCCCTCCATTTATATCTCATAGTCTTCACAGCCTATCCTCACACTTCAAACAGGTCATATTTCTATATTTATATTATATTTCTATCACGTTATATTTTTGTGCTTTCTTGTATAGATTTAGCTGATGTGTATTATCGCGTTTTTGTTTGTAACCGGGGACCTGAGTACTTAATTCTTTGTTAACTTCCTTCACCGCCCGCAGCTCTCCACAAAGACATGGGCTCCTGCCGCGCTGCCACCATCACGGGCACGCTCTCGCGCATCTCCCTCAACGACGAGGATGACGACAAGGCCCCAGAGGGCATCAGCTACTCCACGCTGCCCGGCAACATCATCTCCAAGGTGATCATCCAGCAGCCGTCGGCGCTGCACATGCCCATGGGCGTGGGCGACCTGGGCGGGGAGGGTCGCGGCGGCGTCGCCGACGGCAACGGCGACATGCGGCGCACCGTTTACCTGTGCACGGACGACGGCATGCGGCCCGGCGGCGAGCAGGACGCGGAGGGCCACGCCGGCCAGGGCCAGATGATGGAGACGGACTACATCGTCATGCCCCGGGGGTCTGCGGCGGCGGCGGCGGCGATGGGGCCGGGCAACATGTCCACCCTCCTGAAGGAAGACAAGATGAACATCGTCATGGACTCGCTGCCCCACGAGAGGCTGATGCACTACAAGATGAGCCCCGACTTTGGCCTGGGCCCGGCGGGCATGGAGCACATGGGCGGCGGCCTGGAGCACCAGCAGTACCCCAGCGCGCCGGAGCACGTGCAGAACCTGCCGTTCGAGCCGCGCACCGCCGTCAAGAACTTCCTGGCGGAGATGGAGGAGAGCGGGGCGCTGTCCCGGAGCGAGACGGGCTCCACGATATCCATGAGCTCCTTAGAGGTACGCCGCCGCCCGTCGCCGCCGCGCCTCTCGAGTGCCGCCGCGCGACCTTGTTACGCTGTGCGATTTAAGCTAACGCCGTCACGTTTTGTTTTTACAGAGGAGAAAGTCGCGATATTCCGACCTGGACTTTGAGGTAAGGAACTATTTACTGTACATGCTTCTGTCTATTTGTTTTACATAGTGCAGAGCCATGGTGTTGCATTCGTGTTTGTCATTTGATTTAGTACTACTTTTTCGTGGCACTTAAGCTTATTGAAGCCTTGACTCTACCAGATTTATTGACATGCTGTCTAGTTACGGTAGAAGCAAGGCTCTCAACTGACAAATAGCACGGCAGCTCTGTCATCCATTTTTGTCTCTCCTCATCTCCTTCATCCACTGGCTATGTGTTGATTTCCACTTTCAAAAGTCATTTGCACATTTCACATCTGATTTTTCCACTGGTTTCAGTAATATTAGCTTGCAAGCCAAGGAAGTACGCCCCAAATCCCCTTTAATACGTTTTTAGCATTTCCATTGGACGGTAGACTTTAGCAGGCATTTATATGCTTGAGTATACAATGTACAAACTTCCAAAGTAAAGGAAACATGTAAAAACAGCCGTGTTGTGACAGCTCTGGTTCAGTGGGGTGTGCATTAATGTTATGTATCCCCTTAGAGGGCATGGTCAGGTGTAGGGTAATAACCTTCAATAGCATTTTCCATCACCATTACTAAGTGATGGAATTTGTCAGGGAAGAGTGAGGCTGAATCCACAGTTATTGCATTCTATCCTATTTAAACACAATATATCTAGGTGTTTCCTTTATTTTGGCAGTCACATCTATCCAGAAAGATATCAGTCACTAAAATCAAGCCTATCAGTAAACCACCGTGACATGCCTGCAAAACGATCAAGGAGTTTGAAGGGGTGGGGAGAATTTAATCAAAGATATTTCCAATATTGGCTTTCAATACCAAAACACCCCTTGCCATTGCAGAAAGTCATGCACACCAGGAAAAGACACATGGAGCTGTTCCAGGAACTGAATCAGAAATTTCAAACCCTGGACCGATTTCGAGACATACCAAATATGGGCAGCACGGTGAGTAACAGGAAACCAGGGGGTCAGCTGTCAGCCAGCCAGTCGCTCAACACAGCCTGTTTTAGATATCCGGTGCAGCACAACATAGCGTGTTGATTGTGCAAATGAGCAGTTGATCCAGCTAATGTATTCATGTGGAAGAGAAGCCTCCTATACCCGGTGGGCTTGCCAATGGCTGGCGGGGGGCTGGGGTTGGTTGGGGGGCGGGGAGGAGACATTGGGGCTGGCCCCCTAAGCGGTGAAGCATTCCCCTCCACAAGGCCAGCCTTATGAAGAGAGGGGAGGCCGTCCATGATAATCCAGTCACAATAGAGTGCATCCATTCCAAGGCAAGGCCATGAATGCACTTTTATTTACATGCACATTTACCTAGCATTACCGACCCAGCAACCCATCATTATTTCATGAATGCATGGCAAGTTATTTAATCTATCAACCTCTATACAAACACCACCTTGAGTTTGCTATACTGACGTTAGTGTGTGTGTGTGTGTGTGTGTTGGGGGATTCTTTTTCTTGTGAAATTTCACATTGGATACAGGCGTCCTTTTGTGT
>JAODUG010000007.1:3618301-3632938 GCA_027564795.1 Aphredoderus sayanus
TGTCCATCTTTTTGAAGTGCTGTGATGACTGCCTCTCCAAACACAGTTGACTAAAGTGGCCATTTATACACTATTATGCAGTAATGTTAAACGTATCATCCCCACAGCCTTATCCTAATGGCTACCATACTGTGCTGTCATTTTCCATCCAGTGTAAAGTACCATTATTTGTATTTCCATTGAGATTGTTGTTGTTTTGGTATAAACTCATTCAACAAAATATACAATATATCTCACATGGATATCTTCTGCATTTGTTATTTTAAAGTCTAGGTCAAGAACCGGGACTGCATGATAACACATTGCTAATCCTAACAAGAATCCTAACAGGTTTTGATCTAAAGTGTTTGAGATCTAAGTCTTTGATATTATATACAGTATACATGATAATCATGCATTGTTTCAATTCAGAAAATGTCTTCAAGGCATGGTTTGATCGTGTTAAGATTTAGTACATAAAAGCACAATGCTGTAGTTTGATGCAAGCATTGCCAGTAAGCCTTTATGGTCTGTTGAGTGAAATGAATATGAATTAGATAATTTCTGGGCGGACAATATTTCCTTTTTAAGGTATTTCCTTTTAATCTCACAGTGGTATTATTCACCACATATGAGATTAAATGTTTTCCTGTAATTAGTCTCCTGCCTTCTCAGATGCTTCCTCTATTATTGGGATTGAAAAAAAACTTGTTGTTGTTGTCTTTTGGTAGAAACCAAAGCATAATTGTAGGTACAATGCACTGTCTGCCAGCCTTGAAGTTATAATGAGGCCTGTGTATTTTTGTGGAGACAATAGAGAATCACAGGGTATTTTATTGTATTTTCTTGGAAGGGGGCTGGGTGTGGGGTGAGTTTGTTTGTATTGAAAGTGACAGTGGGAGGCAGATTTGGAGGCATAACGTAATGAGTCCCTGAATATCTCATAGCAGAGATATTTTAGCTGTGACATTCATTTAGACAACAAAATGGATCTGAACTACACGCGTCTCTCTCTGTCCTCACCCTCATCAGATAACAGGGTATTGCGGAGATTCTCCACTCATCCAGTGCTTTATTCAGCGCTGTGGGGAATGTGCAGAAATGGGAAAGGATTATGAAAAAATAGTGGTGGCTCTGCATGCGTTTTTATCACAAAAGACAAAGACAAGTGAGGCAATATAAGGAATGCCAAATCTCTGTTTATGTTCAGGCATGCTATTGTCAAAAGACATGTTATTTCCTGAAGACTTTGCCCGGCTCCCAGTGAGTCACCAGACAATGTCGTTGTACCTGTCCATTGTTAATGCTGCAAAACCTTTACATGGTATTGTACTGTAGGCCTGCGTGGTTGTTTTAATGCCTGTCACATTTAATAGTGTCACCCCAGACTCATTTCCTTACAGAAATATCAATAAACGGTTTAATACGGTTAAGCGTTATGCATTGGACAGGACACATTTAGCTGATGCACTGTGGAGCATATGTAAGTGACCTTCAAAGTGTATCATATACAAGGCATTCTTTTGTTCTCTTCAGATGCCTAAATAATATGGTGTAGAGTTTATTTGTTGAATACAGCCCACTGAACATGCACACATTTAAAAGTACACTCCTTGATTGTGTGCCCAAATAACCTCCCCTGCTTATATTTTGATACACAATTGTGCAGAAAAGGGGTCAAAGAGCTCTGTGGGGGGAGTAGAGGGAAGTGCCAGCCACTCATGTGCAGGCAGGGCATATTCAAAACCCACGCTGGTTTCAACCACATGGACAATTCCATAAATTGAGGAGATTCTCTTTTAAGATCCCAGTGTTTCATTTTGGCAGTTGGTAATGATAAATAACTTGTTCTCATTTAGGGGGAAGTAGGTGTGCCGGGCGCACCAGGCCTGACTGTAAGTATACATGCTATTAAATACCGCCTTACACTGCTTGTATGGGTGAGAGAGTAGAGATGAGGTGTTCATGCATCTGTGCCCACAATGGTCATCTTGCAATTACTACCTGTATGACTAAACCTTAGAGCTGAGCAGCTTCAGTGTGAAATTAAACCAAAACAGCTGGCCCATATCCTTGGAAATGTTGGCAGTCGCTTGAGCAGTCTCAGTTCATTCACATTACCACTGCCTTGTGAGTGTGCGAGGATACACTGTGCTCAGAGGCCAGCTTCGCTTTTGGCCAGGTTGGATATAGCAGAGCAGTCAGGCAAAGAAATAGGGCTCTAGGTCTTAGGCTGGGGACGGGTATGTACTGTAGTAGATGGCTCATACTGTATCAGTGCTTCATAGCTTTTTTTTAAATGGCATAACGTACTGTAGTAGCACATAATAAAATAAACATTAGCAGTAGTTTATGTATAGATCCACTCAGAGGACGTATCTGATATTATGTTGTATAATATTCATATTGTATTATTATAATGATCTAGACTAAAGTTAAAGCAATTAATAATTAATAAAGTAATGTAATATACTGTACCTGAAAAGGGCTTGGCAGATTTGATCAAATCTGTGTAACATATAATATATCCACCATTCCTTTTCTGAAATAATAATTGTGTTGAAAAGCCAGTCAGATTTGGTCCCAGGTGTGACATATTTTCTAATCAATTGTCTGGTCCATCCTCCCACTTCCAGTCAGAGAGTCGATGAAGTTAGAGCAGGTTAAAAAACATGTGTGCACCACCAACGGAAACAGCTTATATTACTCAATATTATTGGTGGATATTGGAATCATGTGTGACCTTTCAATAATTGCAGGCTAGTCTAATCATTGAGCAGCCTGACCTCCATTCCAACCCTGCTACTGTACATGCACATGTGTAGGTTATGCTCTACATCTGATGGGTGTATAAACATAAACTCATCAGATATAGGACATAACCTAAACATATGCATGCACTCAGGCCCTAATTAGAGAGACATATGCCAGCATGAACAGATTACGTGCACAAAAAGTACAGTCGTATACACACGTCGGCTGCACACATACACACACTGTGTTGTAACATGGGAGTTGATGAGAGGTGGAGATTAAAAGTATACTGTGGGTGGCTAGCTAATTATCCACACATCACCAGAGGATTAGCATGGCAGTTTTCATCAGCAGTGGAGTGATACGAAGATGGTATCCTACCATTTCTGGCCCGCCCCTCTTATGTCACCAGAATACTTAACCACACCCATGGAAAGCCGCCGCCGTCCATTAGCTATTCAGTCATGCTAATTTTACTTTTATAAGGACAAGCAGAAATGCTAAACATCTTCCCCCAAGGAGTGAACATGACTATTGGTTTACCAAAACCTCTCCCGTCATGTCAGTCAGCATTGCAGTGATGGCGAGCGGTGAATGTTGGAAGGCGATTGTTGCGCCTGAGAGGATTTACTGCAAGTGCTATTGCATCGCATTGCATATATGCCAAGGTCAAGTCTCTCAGTATAGAGCACAGCAAACAATGTACCACTGTTAGAACTGAAACACCACTGAGAGATTACGGGATGATTTAGTCACAGGGGACTTTTTTATTAACATTACCCCATATTTCTAAAAGCTGACAGCCTTCTCGTAAAATATCAAATTTTTTTATTTATTTTAGTTTCCAACTTTGAATGAGGCACTTTGACTCATGCAAAGATGTCAGGCACTAATGTTGTGAATGTCTATATCTGCAGCTGTTTCCAAGAAACGTCAACAGTGTTTGACACTTGGCTGCCAATAGAAAGGGGACACCAATTATTTGTCTTGTATCTGAAATACGAGATGCGGTCTATGGCCATGTGGACAGATGACTGTGTCTGCCTTTAACTGACAATAGACACCAGGCCATCGGGGAGATCTAACAATCTTGCCCTAACATCTCCCTGGGTCACCAGGGCCAAGGTTTACTGTCTCATGACCATTTGTGGTGACCAGTTTGGCACCTACAGTAAATCCTAATCTGGTACTTTGTTGGTGCATTAGTGTATTTTGTTTCCATGATGACTGAAAATGAAACGGTTTTTGGGTTGTTTTTAGATTGAGAAGGAGTGCCTCAAAGGTGGTCAGGTACTGTATGTCTTTACCAATGTACTTGCTTAACTAAATAAGAAAACATTATTCTAAAGTTTTCCACAATGCTATTTAAAATTGTTAATTTAATTTGTATTTTCTTCCATTAGGGCCCACCTGGAGACAAAGGAGAGAAGGTATTCCGATAAATTACTTTGCATTTAAAATAACTTATCATGTCCATATTTAACCACAGCTATTTCAGCAAATACTTGCAGTGCAGTAAACTGCAGTGTTAAGGCATTGGTTGTATAACCTCTTGTACAACATCTTGCTAACTCGCCAATAGCTAATAAACAAGATCTAACAAGCAGGAGAAACCTGCTAATACACACACCACTGAAGTACATTTAACTGCATCCCTGTGTGCCTCTGCAAACAAGCCCACCAGTTATCCGATGGTCTGCTGAGAACATGTGGCGCCAACATCTGTCTGCATTAGTTTTACAAACAGCGACCAGTAAAGCTTTCCTGCATTGCCAACTGTCAATGAGTCTACGACCCTCATTCACCACTATGCCTCCCCTCGCCCCCCAGGGATCAGCTGGCGTGCCAGGGGAACCGGGCAAAGAGGGCAAAAAGGTGAGTAAACCACAATAGTCAGCTGGCCTGGTGGCCTGGTGGCCTGGGCTGGGCTTTGTGAACCTTGTGTTTGTGTGTGTTGGGGGGTTAGCTAAACAGCAGCTGAAGGTGGGGTGTCATGTTTTTGGTTGGGACGGGGTTTGGGAAGGGTATTGCATGGCTTGTGACAAGGGGCAGCAGGGAGCGCTTGTTGATTGACAGTCAATAAATGGCCTCCATGACATGAGGGTTTAGCACATGGGGGGTCCTCTGGGCGACTACAGTACACAGCATCTTGCTCTTGTATACAAACGGGTCTCTCTGGATGGGACAATGCTCATGCCCCCCCCCCCCATACCCCCCTCCCCCACACAGCCCCATTTAGATGTGTGACCGCTGAGAGTGTGGGAAAGTGTCAGGGTTTCCGGCAACATGGCTTTAATAGAAAATATTCATTAAGATGAGCCTAGGGTAGGTCATAAAACACACACACACACACACACACACACACATCCTTTTACACCAGATATGAGGAGTTGTAATATCTTAATAGCTCAAACGCTCTTTATAATTATTGCTGAGAGGGCTGGGGACTTTTAATTTTGAAAAGTGTTTTTAATGCTTGTTTGAACTGACTGTCATGGCTGAAAGATCACTATACACAGAGAGGATGTTGTTTGTCATCACAGTTGAAAATCATTATTCAAGGACAGATGGAGAGTCTTTTCATTTGCTCGTAGATCACGATAGATTACAGTGGACGTCCCTCTATTCAGGACTATGTCTGTCAGAGTGATCAAAAGAATTCTTCAAATGCCTGGATATACCTGCTTTTCTTCAGAAGTGCTTGTGTAAAACACGATGGAATAATTTGCCAGACACACACACACAAAAAACGAGTCCCCCACAAGTAGGGCACGCAAATGTTACTTGCAGTTAGGAAAGAGAGTCAGGATGACGCACAATACTCAAGACATCTGGGCAAAAATATTTCAATCATTGCTACCCTTCTGCGCATGAATATATTTAAACTCCAAACAAGTTCCTATAGCATTAAGAATTTATAACCTATCCTCAGTTATCCCTCGACGGATCATTTTACATGCGTTGCGGGAGGTAACTGAGCGAATTCTCATTACAAGCACTCGTGGTCAGAAATAGCACAGTCGAAGCTTCTGTGAAGGGGACAGACTTTTGACACTGTTGTTTTTCTATTTTTATGCTATTAGTTAGGTGCTGCGTTATACCTGCCTTTAAAAGGGAACAACCCCACAACCCTGTGTCAAAGGCCACAATTACATTGTGCACTTTCCTGCGGGAATACAGTTTTATGACTCATCTCTCCTCCACCAGCCCTCTTTAATTGGTCTGGAGGTAACTTGGTGCTTTTTCTGCTACTTTCATGTTTTCACGGAAAGTGTTCCTCACAGAATGTGGGTTCACGCAGTAATACACCAGCTACTTCCACAAATTGTAATAAGAGTTTTAAATTGGTAAAACAACCCCCTGAATGTGTATGAGTTTTTTGTCGTTGTTGTTTTTTTTTTTTTTATGTCTGCCTAGAACATGTCACTGCAGTTGAAGAGACTTATAGACTCTAATAATAACCCATCTCATGACTGTCTGACTTCCTGGTGACAGTTAATGTGCTAAGATTTCTGCTTAGTCTAAACTCTGGTGGTTACATGTAGCCCTGTAAGTTGTTGGCCAGCCTGTGTTTCTGCAGTTTCAGAGTCTATTTTAGGACAAGTGAACACGTATCATTATCAGGGGGCTCGCTAGTGGCCAGCTGATACAGCAAGAGGCTTTCACCCAATTAGCAGCTCTTGTCTGTGACTATAACGTGATACACAGCAGCTTGACAAACAGTACACAGGCAGTCTCGCTGCCTTCACAGGCTCGCCATGAGTGGAAACCTTTCACAAGGCCTTAGCGTTCAGCTAGAACCTGCCTCCCAGACTGTCTGCCTCAATATATTGTCGAGGGAGATACGGTCAGTCCGAAGCCATTTGAATTTACTTCCAAGGAAAAATGGAGGGCGTTGTAATGGGGGAAGAGGAAAAAGGAGAGCAGAGATAGGCGGCAAACCCTTCTCTGAAGCTTAATGCACCGTACGCATGAGATCATATCGAGTGCAGTCACCCCCCCCCCTCCCCCCTTCGTATGACCTCTTGTCTGCCCGTAGTGGAATCCTGATTTTGATCTTATTACCTTGACGCACGACTGCTAAAGTTGGTTGGAGAGGAAGTATGGGCTGGTCCTGCTGTGTCTGGGAAGCATAGGGGGTGCTTTCCCCCCCGCGTTACAGGTACAATCGCCATTAATTGCCATGTAAATGACTTGCTTCAATCCATTACGGATGGCATTGACACACAATGGCACACAAAGAGGAGGACTTTGACCACGCTACAGGAGATCAGAATAGAGGAAGGGTGGTGGCAGTACAAAGGATACTGTAGCTCCCCCTCACCTACAGCACAGCACTGCAGTGTAATACTCATTATATGGCCTGTAATGATGTGCTAAGCTAAGCTCTGTGCTGGCATTATTTGTCCTACACCGGACAAATAACTGTAAAATGTCATTTGGAGGCCGTAACTCTCAAGTGAGACCATGTACAGTAGCAAAAAGTGAATGTCTTCTAGGTTATAATATGCATGGTAAACCACACAGTACTTTAAACATGTTGTGCTGTTTGTTGAGTGGAGGCTTTGCCCACGCTTGGTTGATGCATGCTGCTCGCTTCCAGCCAAAAGACACAGGAACACCACGGCAGGCTTCGTTTATTCATGTTGTGCCAAGGCTTCCGTACATTGCTTGGATTGCTGGCGTAGGGTTGTGTGTGGGCTTCACTCAGACACGGGTTTACCCCTAGGCAAGTCAGTAGGTTGCTTTAGATTAATAAATAATCACCTTAAGAAATGCCACATTACAAGGTGGGTCTGTGACTTTTAATCCGTGCCAACACCGGATTAAGCCTTTTAAGCCATGTAAATGTACCTGTACTGAATAAAATGCTAAATTTGAGGTCGCATTAATAGGTGGATTTATTCTCTGGATTTGCCTGAGAAAATGTGTGGCATTTTCACAGAACACAGGCATGTGTTCGTCCTAATTAAATACTGTACAACCCTTTCATTAGCGTCTCGCCGGTTTTAAATAATTTTCACGTTGAGCATTTGATATGGGCTTTAATGAAGTCACGGTCCTTCTTCCGTGGCATGGAATATTTGTTGCACCTACAGAACCAGGCAGCATGCTAGTGTCTGTCAAATGTGCTGTATAACACATGTTCCTCTGAAACCTAGCTGCACTGGTACAAGGCTGGTGAAACTCTATATAATACGGTGGAGGAAGTGCAACTCTTCTTTCTAGAACGGATGTGTTCTCTTCTCCGGAAATGAATTATGCAGCGTAGATCCTGATACTAATTACTTTTACATCGGCCCAAGGAGTAAACAAGTTGCTTCAGTGGATAACTGTTTGAGAACTGGACTTTATTGGAGTTGATTTGTGACACACCTTAATGCGTTATAATTAGGTTCTTTGTTTGGCCTAAAAATTGTGAGCTAACATTCCACCTTACCTTGACAGACTACCTACCTGGTTGTTTCCAGTATCGCTGGCAGGTATCTGCCAAAGTGGCTCATGTTTCCTACAAATACTTGACACTGTGCTACAGGAGATGCCTTGCCTTTTAAATGTATGTCATGTACAGGATAAAGGACAAAAGCAACACAAAACACTATCAATAAGGCCTAAGGTATGTAGTGGGAGTGAACAGAGAAACAGAGACTTAAGATGAGAAGAATCTTATTGTCATTCAATAACCACATTCCCTGAATCAAAGCTTTTGGTCCATACTATTGAAGACTATTGATAAAACATTACTCAGTGGCACGTGTAATTCTGAACCACAGCACGACCTCTGTACAAATGGAAAGGTGAAGTCATTGTTCCAATATTGAACCTTTTTACATCTTACTCTTTTATGCATTAGTCCCACCAGGGTGGTAATTACAGCATAGATATAGCATATGGACACTAATTATATCCTGTCCAGCTAAACTGCCCATCACTCAAAGACATTATAGTATTTCCTATTATAGTAATTACAGCTGATATGAAAGTGTGATGCGCATGTTTTCAACACGGATATTATGACATCATTTACAGCATAATTCCGCATAAAATACAACAGCATACTGTATGTTTAGTGTGCGCAATGAGCTTCGTGCTAATTGGTCACTTAGTCATTCGTTACCATGGGCCACCAACAGCACCAAGTCATGTGATCCTTAGGCAGGAAGTGAGGCTGAAACCAGAGAGGGAGGCCCGTGTTAGCCGTGATGTCCAGCAGCTGCACTGCAAGTCATTCTGTCCCTGTAATGATTCCTCCCCCCCCCAGCTGTATGGGAGAAGACACAGCCGTGTATCTGAAGCTGTTGCCACAGCGCGTCCCTCAGCCATCAGCACGTCCAACACGCACGCATGGGCGGGGACTAGCTATGCACTCAGCGCCCATCCGCCGCTCTAGCCGTGTTCCATTCCCGCCACGTGACACACCGCCGCTAACGTCCGCAGCAGCTGCATAGCGGTGCGGAGGGATCCGTCCTGTCAGGAACACTGGGGCCGCTTGTCCCCTCTCGCCCGGGCCCCCCCTTCCCCAGTCCGCCTTACCGAAGACGAGAGTGGTAATTGCTGTCAATGGGAGGTGATAGCAGTGTTTACATATCCCCCCCCCACACACACACACACACACACTCCTGCGCAACCCAGGCATTCTGCAGCAGCTGCCTGAAGACCTCAGACCAGCAGCACAACAGACTTGTATCAGTTCTGTTCCCCCTTCGACTTTGTGCTGTTAACAGATAGTATAGCCTGGTGTCACGGTGCCTGATCCATGGCAAAGCCTTCGAATGATTCCTGAACCCGCTTGGTCAATCCAGCCCAGGGAATGAGTGTCTAAGGATGATGATAGAACTCTCTTTTCTGACAAATTGTTGTTAATTTCCCTCTCAGCGGACAGTGTGTGTGTGTGTGTGTGTGTGTGTGTGTGCGTGTACAATGTCACCAGGGGCGGGGGCGGGGGGTGCAAGAGTATCCAGCCAATAGTGTCTAAAGGCCGACACCACGTAGCCGCAGTAGGGTCAGAACATTAGTGTCAGATTCGATACAGTCACATACGTCTTGTTTTAAACAGAATCTATGTATTCTCATTGCACAGTAAATAGCCTTTGTCATTTAACCCAATTTGGCTTGAAAAGTCAGCCAAGCCCTGAAAACCAATGGCATGCTGTTACTGAAATGTAGATGCCTCTACTCCACAGCACTAAACAAATGTTGTTTGGGGATAATCAAGCCATCGCAGTATATGTAATATTCATATTATTTATAATGGACTTGGCTTGGCTTCATTTGGATCAGACAGTGTGTCTGCTCAAAGGCGCAATCAGGCTGTGACGGTCACTGAGAAGGAGTTGAGGGGGACCATTTGGCGCTAGTTTCTGTGCTCCTTAGGTGGAGGCAAACGCGAGCAGAGATGCCACTGTTAGAGTCTGACCTCTACAGGAACACCTGCTGGGTGGAATTATTAAATAACGAGTCCCCAGTGAGATAACCAGCCTTGCTGTCAGAAGTTCTCCATGGGGGGCCACAGCTGAGTTGGGTAGGGATACAATACACATATGGAATTATATGCCGTATATTGATTAGGACTGCTCTTAATGACCTGCTCTCCATATGTTACCTGATGTCCAATGTTTCTGACAGGAAAGCTATAGTATATTCGACTCATTTACTTGTAAGGGCCAGATTATTGTTAAAGGGAGAAGGTTTTGGGACATACTGTATATTTCTGATTACATGCGTCAATGGAGATATAAGCTAACCACTTCTATTTAGCAGTATTTCTGCATACATGATTGCTTTGGTGGATAATTTGCCTGTCTGATTTCCACACAAATCAAACATTGAGCAAATTAAAGCACTAATTAGATAATTGGGTGACTTCTTTTTACCAACAACTCATTCATTTCCTCTTGCTAACACGTGGAGCCTATCGTATTTCTCTGTTTTATTCTCTATATGTCACGCCACTTAGCTAACAAAGCCTATTGGTCATACAGAACATCTATAAAACAGTATGGGTACATTTCTTGCCCAACAATCTGTAATCACACTGATGCAGCTGTATGATTTTTAAAAGCTCTATTTAAATACAGTAGCGTGATGCACATACCGTACAGTATGTAGTTAGGTTTTTTCCGTGGCCGAGGGAAGCTCAATGGCGAGTAACACCCGGAGAAGAATTTACAGGTCAGCAGGTCTCACAGCTGAGATTTTACAGCAAGCTTTACACCCTGTGCCATTTTACAAGCAGGAAGGGTGTGTGTGCGCGTGCGTGTGCGTGTGCGTGTGTGTGTGTAATCCGTTAACCATTTGTGTAAAAAGTATCTGTGGCTAGTCCAACTTCTCTGCCTATATTCATAACTGGGAGGTCAGGAGAGAGCCTTTTAGACACCTGTATTACACTGGGAAGTAATACACCTGCCCAGAACACGGGGCTATTAATCTTGTCAATGTCACGCGGAGGAAAGACGAAGCGGAGATGTGACCCGATTGGCTCTGGAAAGGCTTTTGCGTTCGAGCCCGGCTGGGAAAGACGCGGGGAATCAGAGGGGCGGGGGGGGGGGGGGGTGGGCTTTTTTGGCACGTGCGAGGACAGATGCACAGAGAGCAATGATTTATCTGTCCGTCTCCTCAGCCTCTCCCTGAGAGATCCACGTCTACGGGCGTCCAGAATAAACACACATTAATCGGCCAATTAATTACAGGGGCGCGTGCAGGGGCCGAGACCTTGAGAGGTGTGAGCTTTCCAATCGCACTTGCACAGTACACAGAATGGCCTGCCTGCGTGTTTACACGTGGTCACAGGGAGTCCGTGTATGCACAGCACACGTGACCGCAGTGTGTGTACAAGTGGGTGAGAAAAGCTTTTCTCTTACCCTCTTTTTCCTTCCCTTTCTTCTCCACACACTTGGTGATGCTCAACAGGGCGCTAATGTAGATCACGGCATCTTCCGAGCATACGGTAGGCCTTCATACGAATGAGGGTCTTGAGCCCATGACCCTCCCCCCTCCACACCACACACGCACACCCCCCCACACACACACACGTCTGCGTGTGTGTGTGTGAGGGGTAGGGAACAGCGCTGTACCACTACAAGCAATATATGTGGCCTCCGCGGCACCGCTGTGTCAAAATTCATCAAGACCCCGCTGTCCCCGGGGGGCGCCCGCATGTAATAGCTCTCCGGGTTGGCCGGGCGTGGTGTGGAGACCTGGCCCGGCCACCGCTGCACTAATAGAATGTCATATGTCAGGTAGGGTTGACCCAGTGTGGCAGACTCGGGCTCCGCCGTGTCACTGAAGCAGAGGCCCTGGCCTGTGACTTCGTCTCGGGGAGGGAAACTGTGGCAGTGTACGGGGGAGAAGGCCGTATTTGTGGCGTCTGGTGTGAGGAGGGGGGCGTGCGTGAGACCATGCTGGAGCTCGGTGGCACCGTGAATGGAGCCAGCAGGCTCACTGCAGGACACAGAGGTGTGGTAGTGGGAGGCAGCACTGTAAACAGAGAGAGCCCGTCACATCCATCTGCGTGTGCTCCAGCGGCGTGGCAGAGAGCAAGCAGCCTGATGTCATACAGATGGGGATCAGGGACCTCGGCGCGATCTGTTATGCGCGGTGAGTATCATATGCGGCATAAGGCTCGCCCAGGGGCTACCCGGCAGAAGTTCGCCGCAGTGTGTGTTCTTCGTCGACCCCCCCCCCCCCTCCCCCTCCCCGGCCTCAAATATTTGGTCTGTAAAATGAACTGGGAAGGTGGGGAGGGGGAGTGGGCATTCGGAGTGGATTTTTCATCCTTCTCCCATTCACTTTGTTGGACGATGCGTTAATGGAACACTCAGGATGTGTAAACACGAGGTTGCGAGCAACCTGTGTTGGAATGAGCGATAGCGCCAAATGCCCGCTATGCTAGGCCAACACTAATAACAGCGTCCATTAGGAGAGGAGAATGTAGAGGAAAGGCTAAACCCAGTAAGGAGCCAGCACAATATGCACCCAAACTCAGTTGGATGCGCCCGCTCACCCATTCATCTGGTCCGTAGGAATTGAGCGCCGAGCTTTAACGCAGATTTATTATCCTCAATGCATAATACATAAAAATGCAAATTCAAATAATGTCGTCTGCACTATCTCTTCTCCTTAAGAGTAGTTAAAGTCAATGAGCTCTTAAAACCAATCACACAAGGTCTGGTCGAGACGTGACTATAGAAGCGAGCTGTCCCCATCCCCACGCGCGACTTTGCATTCACTTGGCAGAAATAGCTGCAGAGCGGTAAGTGCTATTTTACTCAACGATATGGTCCTGTTCTATGACTGGTTAACCTTGTTATCCCACCTGTATTGCATTGCATGCTGCTTCACTTCAAGAGGTGTGATGCAGAGCAATATTTTCAGACGCTCACTTTCTACTATTTTCTTCTGCCAGTTTCGTGAGCCCTCGACTAAAGAAATATCTCCTATAGGGTACTCAGTACCTAATTGCCAAACTGCCTAATTAAGGGTGTTACCCAACACATCATACATTCATGCATTGAGGACATTTATCTGTGCTGAGCGGGAGCATGCAGTCTTCTCATTGGATATGTGCCCCTCCACCACTCTAGTTTTTTGATGAAGCTAGTTTGCCATCTAGTGGCACATGTGGGTATTTATTATGTCACAGTTTCTAGTTGAGTCTGTGAGGGAAGCCTTCATGGAAAGCAGCTTTAGCCAACAGACTATAGGTGCAGTCTTGGCCAGTTGAGCCGTGTCTTAAATCAGCAGCAGTGTCAGCCATCTCTTTATACGTCCCTGAATATTTAGATGGCAGGAAGTTAGAGCGCATTGTGTGCCAGTCAGAATGGTGAAAATGCTAAGCTGCATTTGAGCCCCCGCCAGGCAGCTGTCGGCTTTGCCGTTCTCTTCCTGCCCCGGCCGCTCCTCTTAACCCTCAGTAAACAACTGGAACAAATCCTATTTTATTGAGGCTTTACCAAGTGCAAGGAGGGATCTCTGCGAGCTCCAGTGCCCAGGCATTTTCTGTGCCTGCTCTCCGCAACCTAAGATGACACCCATCCGGGGAAGTCAGAACTCAGAAGTCTGCTCCGAGGTTTGCTTCTAATTCCATCCCGTAATCAGCGGCAGATGGAACTGTGGTCTCTGCAGCGTGGGCTCTGACAGCCCCAGAGTCACGCCCGGTCCCTGGCACTCATGTTTTTGTGCCAGAGTATTGCTTGACGCCTGGTTTGCTGCGGAGGAATATGCTTTGAGCGTCGTGACAACAGCAGCTCGGTTTACGCGCTATGAAGTTATTGAAATCACTGTATTTCTCAACTGTATTTACATGGAGATAATTAACACTCCCCACACTTCCTCCTTTTTTACACTCCAGATGCAACCATGCAGCACCAGTATTGATTAATGGTGTTTTGTTGCCCCTTGTTTTGAGACTGCTTGCACCTTTTACAAAAGGGTCCCTAGGTTATGCCTTCTCTTTCATATGTATAATGACCATTTATGCAGCTTGATAAACACAACCACACACACAGACCAGGAGTTCAACCAAACATGGTTAAGAGCTTTCATTGATTGGGGAATCAACAGGCATAAGGATTTGATGTGTGCCGTGCCTCCTAATCTCTGCTGATAGTTGTGGTTTATGGAGGGGATGCTGAAGTGGAAATGAGGAAATATCTGCATCGGCAAACGATGACATTTCGGAATTAATCTTGCTTACAGAATTAATTAGCGCTTCCTGGCAGTCTGAGTAATTGGCTATATCTGGATATAATGAGTGCACCTAAAGGAAAGGTCAGCTTATGTCTCCAGGTTTGACGGACCAGCTGAAGGGATCAAACATGCCTGTTTGTGCCGTCTCACTTTTAGCTCTCCCCAAGATATGTGCCATCAGTTCCAGGGAGAAATAAATAAATAAATGTTGCGACG
>JAODUG010000007.1:3640273-3652009 GCA_027564795.1 Aphredoderus sayanus
GTAGGGTTAAAGGTTGAAGAAAAGTATTATGCTGTACTGCTCATGCACAATTGCTTTTCAAAAGCCCCTAATCAAATTAACAAGAAACAGCCTTTCACTGTATGTTTAATATAACATAGGTTCTGTTGTTTGTTTGTTTTTTCTGCAGGGTGCCTCAGAAGGAGCAGCTGTCAAGGTATTTTACATACTATTACTTTCATCTGAGGGAAATGGCAGTTGGGAGGAATTTTTGGTTGGAGAAATGAATGCAGGACACTGCCCTGACACACTCAGGCTAGCATGACTCCATATGCCTGGTTTCCTAACAACTGCCGATACCTTTTCTTCTTCATTTTAAGACCTTAAGAATAGAGGCACATGTGCAGAGCAGAGAGCTTTATTTGGGGCCAGTATTTTGGTACCAATTATAAAGCACAGAGTGGTCAATCATTGTTATGAGTTATTTCAACATAATTTTCGTTATTATTTCAAAAACGTTTTCTCAAGATGGCAGAAGACTATAACCTCTGCGCTAACATTTGTAGAAGCTTCCCGATATGCTCTGTAGGCTTACATTATCGCTCTCCCTTCCCGACAACCTTTCGCATGAACCTGCGCCGCCTTCCGCTGACATTTTAATGTTCACACAGAGTAACACATCCCCCCGCTCAGGAGTGACACCTCTCAGTCAACTGTAGCCTGTCTGCTGTGTAAATGAAATATCCCCTCCTCTCCCTCCGGCTTCCCTGCGCCTCCTGCGGCCTGGCCCATCCGTACCTCAGTGCTCACACTCATAACAGGCAGATGGCCATTACGTGCAGTGCTTTAGCTAAAAAAAAAAAAGGAAAAAGGTCTGCAATCATTTTCATGAAACCCAGGGGTGCCGTAGCTCACCAGAGGCGCGCGCGGAGATATGCAGCGTAAAGACATTCTTAGACACAGAAGCCGCTACCAGGACTCGCACTGTCCCAGGTGCTGGTTTCCTTCAACACCCCTGAATACCCACACCCGCCCCCGCCCAAGCAACCACCGACACCTTGAAAACCTCCACCTCCTAACCCCCCACACGCACCAAGCCTCCAGTGGCCCACTTGCGATCATGCTGAGAATGAAAGCTATTGTGTAGTGGACAACCTCCTGACCGCAGCTGTTCACTTGATGTATAGGTGTTTCGTTTGCGCCTGTGTAGACTCTGGCCACGGTATTCCTCCTGCTCTCTCTGCCCAGAGGAAGGAGAAGTGTCGGTAAGGCCAACCTTGACAAAAGAAAGTTATGTACTATGTGTGAGGACACCCAGGATGAATGTACCTGGAAACACTTGGCATGGCGGCATATAACATAGGCATGTTACTAATTAGATAATTAGCTAATTGGTTCGGTTTAGCAGGGAAAATGATTTCCATCGCTGTGAGGACTTAACTGCTAGCTCAGATCTGCACTAATTGGCTCCTGAGTCGCTGCTTCATTATATTTGTCTTGAATCAGTCTCAAATCGTAAAGTCAGCCCTTAAAGCCAGACTTGATTTGGCAGGGTATGAAATCACTTCGTGATGGTACTGTATGGACTATGTTCCCAAAAGCCCATATTTCTTGTTTGTGACATGATGTTTTCACAGCACTACGGTTTAATGTCCAGTATGAATTTGTGCGTTTGTCGTATTTTCTGGGTAGATAATCTTTATTTGCTGTGCTTGTGTCGGGCACCCATCTGCCCCGTTTACAAGCTGCTGATACATGCGCTCGCTTATTTGCTTATCTTGCTCACCAAGATAGAGAGAAAGAGAGGATGATATATCAAGTTCATGCTCAAGACTCACTGTCGGTTTGTGGGATGGGTGTTAGCCTGTCTGCATTGTAATGGTACAATGTGAAAACAGTACAGCATTATCTATAGACACAATACATTATAGTTTAGTTTTTATGCAGTACCCCTTCAATAAATGAACGATAAGTGAATAATGAAGTTGAGAAAAACAGTATGTTCAAATAACCTTGTAATATATAAGATTGACCTTGTAAGATGTACTGTTTTGACCATTTGGTCAGGAGAAGGTCCTAAGGTATTAATGGTTTTATTGCTTTAATGGATAAATTAAGTGTTTATGCCAGAGCCAGCCATGTCATAAATCAATCAGGCAACTACATTAAGGAAATATCTCAGCCTGATCATAATAAATTCATGTTTACCCTGGCTGACAAGAATACTCTTTCATATCCCATGGTATCACTTTCAATTTGAAACCATAATGAACCGAGCAGAGGCATTTCCAGAGCCCAGTGTGAAGAGTGACTGCTGTAGGAGGAGGTTAAATCACCACGCGTCTCTCAGGAATCACAAGCCACCATTTCCACGGTCATTTAAAGAGAGCGCCCTGTCTGAGCATCACAGTGAGTTCTCTACCATAGAACCGTGGTCTTCAAGCCACATGATAATAACATAACAGAATAGAAATGTGCAGTGTAAACATTTTACAATGTATGCACGTTACTGTAACAGCACAGTACTGTCAGATTTGAAATCCCTTAATTGAAACTATTATTTAAGAATGTCAAGCTCATTTCACAGCCTCCCGTAACGCATTGCGCGAACCCTAATGCGGCCCTGACCCACAGTTTGAGCACTGACAATACATAGTCAGACCTGAACTGCAGCTTGCGCAGCATCTGTGTGTCTGTGTGCGTGCGCGTGTGCGTGCGCGCGTGCTGACAAGCCCTCTCTCTCTCTCACTCAGCCAGCAGGCTGTGAACACTTTAAAGTAAAAAAGAAAAGATGTGTGTGACGCACAGTGCTCAGGCAAGACAGCGAGCTCATGAATCACATCTCCATAACTGCTCTCCCCCCGCCGACAGTCCCAAACGGGCCCTGACAGAACGCAGGCGCCGGTATTGATGGAGAGACGGGAGAGGGGACGCAGGCAGGCTTAATTGCAGTTTGACGACTCGAGGTTCCCTCAAAGTCAACACATCACCCGCAGACATCTGCAGGTGGACCAGTTCCGTGCCGTCACACCGCTGAGCTACAGCTCCTCCGTATAAATACAGCGGTAATCTGGGCAAATACGAGCAAACTGCGTAAATGAATCCCACTCAAAAGACTGCTTAACCTGTTACGCTGAGTCGCGTCTCCTCCTAATGACTGTGAATGTTGAAAACCCTGTGGATGCCACTAATCTCTATGCTAATGCCACTCCTCACTTGGAAAGAAGCTGCCATTGCTGTAAGGAGGAGAATAATAGGAGCTTGCAGTGTGATTCAGTCGTTTTTGTTTTTTGTTTTGTTGCTCGTTTTCACTAAATGTGATTTCATTGGTCTTTAAGGTGCTACTGCATACTGTCAGTAAGTGATACATCAGTGTGACGAGAGTTAAATATCCCACAGCATCTTAATAAATGTAGCAAACACAGGTACAGTATGCTATTTTAATCCCGGTTGAGGCTTTTGAGTGCTGTATAAATCACGTGTTAAAAATATAGCGGTATTGTAAAATGGTATGCAAATGCTATTCTATTGCAAACTGTCTCATTTGTCTTTATGAAGCACCTCTCTGCTGCTGTTAAAAGTGATAGAGTGCACAACAATGAATACAGGGTGTTTTTTCTTTTCATTGGAAAGATTATGGTAGTAAAATGGAGCCTTCCCTTGTGGCTGAAAAAAAAAGCTGTGCCGAATTCAATTAATGCTCAAAGTCAATTTTGCTACAAGATCCTCCTCCCCACCTAAAATATTAATAGGAAGATCCATCTGTTCATACATGCGAGTAGTCTGCTATCTTATTATGAACAAGTCATAATTTGGCTAAGGAAACTGTGACTACATCTCATTAGGAGAATGCCATCGCAGCGGCTGTTGTCAAGACAGTAGAGAGAATCGGAGGCAGGGCTCTGGAGCTGAATGGCTCATATTCTCCTGCTAGAATACAGCTGCTACTCAGATGTCACTAATATCTCAGCACAGTGGTTGTAAAGGACTCAATGGACCCACTGATGTGTCGTTGAAAACCATAATACTTCTTCATGAACAAACTCCTGTCCTTGTTGTCATTCTTTTCTGCTGGTGTTTAGCAGGCAGAACATATCAAATGCATTAAGCATTGTAATAAAAGATGGAGCATACAGGCTACATAAACTATAGTTTTATGGTCTGTAGCAGAAGTGGAAATTACAGGTGATGTGGCTTTTGCAGCACTCCCCAACAAAGTCATTCTTAATATTGGATACATCTGTATGTGTCAAAAGCATACAACATTTATAAGACACTTATATATACTGTACTTTTATAGGCATCCCTAATGGTTTCTGTATAAAGGCTATAACACAGCACGTCTGTAGGCACATTTAATTAGCTGTGTTTGTCAAGTTACAGTACTCTCCGCGCAAGTAAGACAGAAGAAATGTGTAATTAGGACATCTCACCTGCAGTCATAAAGTGCCATCTATTGGCAGACGGGGGGATATCATTTGAAACGTCATGCGCCTGTTTCGTGTGTACGGGAGGTAAAAATGCTGCAATGCAACAGGGGCTGGAGGCTTTCATTAACCCCGCAAGGCTCACGCTACACCCCGAGTACTGCTTCCTCTCCTCCACACCGGCGTACCTGCGGCACGCTAACAGTCTGCCATGACACCGCGCCTGCTTTCATGTGTTTTATTCAAGTGCCCTTGCTGAAGTTTCACTCTGTGAGCTCTGTGCCTTTTTCACCCCCCCCGCCACCTCCTTCCCCATCTCGCTCTCTCTCGCTCTCCCTCTCTCTCCCTCTCTCCTCTGTCAGTCACTGTCAACGCTCTGCTCTGTTCTTCTATCCCTCTCACAGGGAGAGAAAGGAGACCCCGGAGTCCCGGGGGAGAAGGGGGAGAGGGGCGCGGGCGGGGACCCGGTATGTATTCGCCAGCGGTGACATTTGCGACGCCGCCAGGCGACAATGTCATTAACCAAGGGGCCCTGTCCCACAGGGGCAGCCAGGTGTGGACGGGGCAGCCGGGATGAAGGGAGAAAAGGTAGGTGACCGTCGGTGTCAAATGTCACTTGTGATGACCCCTCACTCCCTGTGTGTGCTTCCTGCCTGTGTAACATATACTATATACTATATACTAACTGAAGAGGTTACAGACACATTGGCATTACTTGGTGATGTTTGGTTGATTTTGTAAGGGATACATTAGTACAACGTGTGACTTCATGCATGCTCGCTTATGCAAACAAAACAGTAGGGTTTTCTAGCATTTCTCCAGTGGTTCAGTCATTTCAAACTAGAGCAACATGATGTACTGTA
The DNA here is from genome assembly GCA_027564795.1 of Aphredoderus sayanus. NCBI lineage: Eukaryota > Metazoa > Chordata > Actinopteri > Percopsiformes > Aphredoderidae > Aphredoderus > Aphredoderus sayanus. The sequence goes on from JAODUG010000007.1 coordinate 3,645,522, forward strand.
CAGTACATACCTTTCTAGAAAGCCACAACAGGGCTGTGATGAGCACAAAATGGGTTTCCACAATTGCAATAACAAAACTGAACTGAAAGGATATACATGCTGCTTGTGTGTGTGTGTGTGCGTGTGCGTGTGCGTGTGTGTGTGTGTGCATTTTCACAGAGCAGGTCAGCATGAGGAAGAGCAACCATAACAGCACTTGATAGAATAGATGTACAGTAGGTTTACTGGGCATTTCCACCAAGCCTTCCAAGGAATTAAACACATATAATGTGGTAAATGCATATGTGTTTTATCATCCCCGTAGTTCCTTATTGATCCTGTTGAATGCCTGAGCACTAGTGTCTTGGAACTATGTATTTTTGTTTAGAAGCACAACACAGTGTGATATATGCAAACTGTAAACTGTGTGTTTATCTTTCTAGGGCGATGTTGGTCCTAGAGGTCCTCCTGGCCCTGTACGTACAATATTCACCTCACTATGTCATATTTATTATAACTATGTAAGTAAGTATGTTTCTATAGAATTCCCCGTGTTGGTTTAAAATCGTAATTTTTTACATCTATGTCGGTGGAAAAGTATAATACCACATTGTATATTATGTTGGTAAAGGGCATGTTTTTACTATATAAAGAGCTATACAGTCACTCCACTTTCTCATGTCCACAAATAGCTATTGGTAACCACATATCAATAAAAGGCTTTCAAATTCTACCTTTACTTAGATACACTAAAATGTATTATTATAGTGTTCAAGGGCCATAATGTACTGTATTAGAACACTCAGTAGCAGCTGATGTTTTGGAAAATAACTCAATTAGAGTTATTTTCAATTACAGTCAATTTAGAAACAACCTGCACAAATGGACAGAATTTGACACAAGGACATATGTATTATGAATTAAGAGATTGAGAGACCTTATTTAATCGATTCTCACCTTCATTACAAAACCCTTTTCTGTCAGGACAGTTGCTGCTTGACAGCCTAGTGGAACATTTTTGGGCATAGTTTGATGGATCTCATTCTTATTCTAAACCCATGCCCTTGTTAGTTGTTAGTTGCCTTGTTATTATTCAAATGGAAATTAGGTGATTTAACTACAGTACATGCCGAACAAATATACTTTATTCTCTCTAATGGTTTCAGTGGTTTATATTATGTATAGCTCATAATAAGTCCACCAAGATATCAGTGTGTGTGACTTCAGTGGGTGTCCTAAACCACACTTTAAGCTATATTTATTTTTTCTTGTCCTTGCAAATAGATTACATTATATTGACAGGGCTCTGTTTCAACTGATCATTTGCTGGTTTGCATTTCTAGTGTTGAAATGCTCGATAATGGATGTTATATACTGTAGTGAGGTCTGGGCATCCCGTTGTTCCTTTTCAGTTCTCTTTAGGACACATTCATTGGCCGACATTATCCATGTGATAAATAATGCTATTTCCATATTACGTGTACTAGACTGTTCTCACTGCTCTTCTGTGGCATATAATTTTGGCAGTTAAGCATTGATTTTCCTGACACAGCAGAAGCGTGAGTTCAGCTCATTACCCTCTCTTCATAAAGCTTCTGGTGCCTCTGTTTATTAGTGGATGGGAGGAGTCGTATAGGCTTATAGGCTGGCATGATGATCATGCTTCCATTGCCTTAAAGTGGCACATCTTCTCACTTTTCATGAGTGACTGTAATGTGGAGTAATGGCATTTTACAATTAACTGAAAGATAATATGGATGTAAGAATGCAGTTGTAAAGGTAGTAAGATCTGTGTACCTGGCTGTGATATGTCTTTTAACTCTTTGCCATTTGATTTAGCGAGAGCACAGTTGCAATGGCTGTAACTTCAGCTCCTTGGAACAGTGCAAACTCCGACTAGCAGCAGAGCCACGTATATACATGATAGAAAGCTCTGCACTGGTCATGGGGTCACACTAATGGGGTTGCGCTGAGATAGTTTAACCTCATCGGCAGAGAAAGTTCACAGCAACAGCTTTGCGGACTAGTCACCAGAGAGCAGCTAACCATATGCTAACACCTCATTGGGACAGCTTGGCTCCACTGGCTCATTTGAGGTTAGCTGTACCCTAGTTAAGTAATAAGGGCAGTTATGTTTTTGTTCTAGCTGCCCAGATATTCCCAGTGGGGCACGGATTTATTAAAATAGCCTACCAATTGCAAGATAGCTTTAAGTGTATACTGGCCTCCATGTTTTAAGTACATTTATATTAAATGTGTCATGGATATAGATTAAATAGATTTGCTACGGTAGCGTTGTGCCTGAACACACTGAAGCGTCAGGTTTCTGCTTTACCCTAGACAGAGGAGGGTTTAAGGGTTGCTGTACATGGAGGCTTCAGATTTTGCTGCCGATTGCTGATTTAATAAGACACATGCTGTTTACAATGGAAGACACTAAGTCGCCACACCAGTGACCTTGACACTCCTTTGCTAAGCCTTTCTAATCGCATAACCACACTGAAATAAATCAATGCAATGCCAAAAAAGTTACAGTGTTATAGCGTGCTTTAGTTGGCTGACAACAGGCTTTTGTTCCTCTTTTATTGTGAAGACTGCCTGAAGAGGCTTTGAACGCGAATCATATTTCTCAACTATCTTCAGAATGTCCTGCATGAGACCGTGCCTTTTAAATACATCTTATCTCTTTAATTGCTTCTAGGTGATGACAGCCCATGGATTACGACAGCTCTCGGGGCCTGTAAGCATACGTTTCTCTCATTAAGCTTGAGATGCTCATGTTGATATGTGATCTTTCTCAGAAAGAGGTAAAAAAAAGTTACCTCTTGTGGAAATGTCACTGGTAATGAATGCAGTGCCTCATTGTGATTGGATGTGTTTCTCTTCTCTGTTAGGACGAATCAAAGGAGAAAGGGGAGAAAGGAGATCAGGTAACAGCATCCCTTAACTCTAAAACCATACCACTGCCGAGAGAGCCGCAGACCTATTTTATTATCATACAGCATTTTACAATACAGCCCTGAAAGAAGAACTTTTTTTATATGACACCAAGTGCTACAGTGTTGACATTTGATTTAGTGAGAATATTTGGACAGCGTTTGCTGCTCAGCCCTGGAGTTTTGATGTGATGTGGTGTCTCTATACCTCACCGATGCTGGCGTGGTGAATCAATTGGTATATGACTATTGTTTACCATTTTACAAGAGAAGAGGCAGGAGGATTAAAAAGGCCGCTGACGACAGCAAACATGAGAAGACCGCCCTCTAACACGACATCTAATATGCGTGCATATAAATCCAGAAATAAAAGATTTATTGAATTGCATGAGCATGTAGGCACGTACCAAAAAAGGCACATAAAAATAATCAGCATGCATCGTAAGTGTGACGGAACAGAGGGCAAATTCAGGAAGTGCGGTGCTAAACTTGAATTATCATGTAGGATAAACATCTAGGAAAGTTGCTAATTCTCTATATTCGCAGAGTGTAGAAAGAAAATCTACAGTACCATGGTTTATACTAAGCTGACATGCCAGATGGATTGTTCACAACTCCATGTGGGGAGCCGTCGATAGGAACTGTTTGTTTAGGGCGGTTTCTGTCACAATCTTGTCAGTTGATTGGATAAACCATTTGGCTGTCACCGTAACTTCAACCACTCTGACCAACAAACCATATGACGTCGTAGAAAATTAAACTTTTGCCGAAACCAGTTGGGAGTAGAGCCAAAAGATATTTTCCGTCTAAAAAAGCCTAGAATGTTTGTTCTATTTTCAATGAAGATATAGTCTTCAGTTGAGATAAAACTGACGATATAGCATTGTCTACGTTAAGCTTTTGTTATGTTCAAGTTTCCAAGTTGCTTTCTCTGTCGTCAAACCTAAACCACTCCCGTAGCAATAATGACGACGCTGATTTGCAAGTTCAGATGCTACTCGTCGCAATGATCCCTAGCCTTTCCAGAGTGATTCTCGCAGCGAACTTTTATTGAAGCTTGCGAAAACAGGATGGTCTTGCGAGGCTAGGCTTATACTGCATATACTGTACTGGAATGCTGAATAGAACTTAGACTGAATGTCTGTTTGCTTGAGTATGTTCCTTTTGTCTGTCTATTTGAGTATCTTCACTTACAGTATTTTCGATTCCCTTTCCATTTTAAAGGGTGAAACAGGACCTCAAGGGCCACAAGGCGTTAAGGTGATCTGTTAGATAACTATGGCTTGATTTATTTATTACTTTATAATGCTGACCTCATGCTATATACTCATCAAACTAAGGGAACATGAGGTATTTCAGTTGAATTAGATGAAATTGTGTTCTACATTAGATACAGTTTCACTATTGATGTATTGATTTAGTTCCTGTTGTCTAAAACACATAGCACTGTATACGGTATGCTTCTTGTCAGTGTAGAAGTAATGCTGAGGAAAACAGCAGCAACTCAAAAGTTCTCCTCCTGTCGCTCTCTCTCTCTATCTCTCTCTCTCTCTCACTCCATCTCTCACTCCCCCTGCACAACTGTCAATCTCTCTTTCTCTTTATCTCTCTTTCTCCCTTTGTCTCTCCATCTACCTCCTCTCTGTAGGGAACCATCGGGCTGCCGGGTCTGAAGGGAGATCAAGGACCTGAGGTGTGTTATCATTTCACCACCTCCTGCCTGTTAGGGTTAAGCAAGGTGATGTTTAACGGTAAAAGTCACTCACATAACGCCTGGGTAAGACCACAGAAAGTATCAGGAAGAGTTGTATTTCATACGTCATTGAGTGTGCACATCATTTACATTATGCCTTAAAGTTTTGGCGCAACAGTGTTGGTGGGCTAATGTGAATGTACTGTATTAGCAGTAACAAAGGGGATATTTATCGAAATGGTCATATGTGAGTTGGCTAATCAAAATACCATATACATTTTATAACAATGTATATCCATATTTTAATAAAATGGTATAATTTAAATAAGACACCTGGGGGGAAATTGTACTAATTGGACTTTATGTACAGAGAGTATAACGTACTTCATGCTAGGAATGGTACTGGTTGCTGATATGTGGATAAGTTCAGTTTCCATGGCAATGCAGGATCTTCAGTTTACTAATGCAAAGGCCTACTAAGACCAGGAGGTTTGGATGCGGGTAAACAGCTTATCACACTCCACAGCTTAATTGCGATATGAGTTATGAGTTACACAAAATACGGCATGTAAGCAATCGTAAATTAGTTACACTCAGCGGTAAATGTTGACAGCGGTGTACACAGCCTTGAAAACCATACTTTACGAGACTATCGTGTCAGTAGAAGGAGTTGAATGCCATTTTAAGCCATCTCGAGGAAGACAGCCGCCACAGGTAGTAAACTGTGTGACAATGGGTATGTTTTAATGTGATAAGAAAACAGAGAATGCAAGTTTCACTCTCAGGTGTCTTTGCTTGTATTTATCCAGGGGAAACAAGGTCTACTCGGCCCCATTGGACTTCCAGGTCTCCCGGGAGAGCTGGTAAGAAGGCTGCTATTGCTTTCAGCCGCATGTCGAGAGTTGCCTCCAGTCGCCATCTTATCTGTCACCTTGCCATCTCCTCTGTCCCTCAACTACGCCTGGCAGAATGAAAGCAAGAGATAAACAGATAAACTGCGACGACTTGAGACAGGGGAGGCAGTGGGAGGAAATCTCTCTGAGTTCCTCCACAGACGATCAGTAATCAAATTTAAGAATTAATTAGTGGGAAGAGGCAGATCCGAGCGCTCTCTGCCAAGGAAGGGCGGCAGAGGCCCAATCTGTTCCCCACACCTGCTTTGGTAATGAGCATCTGTCTTTATTCAAAAGCAGGGAGGGGAAAAATAGGCATTTCATAAATCTTGGCTAAGGAAAATTATGTCACAACACGGCGGCCCGCTGAAGCAGTGAGGAGGAGGAGATAAATGTGTGCGAACGGGGGGACGAAGGCACCCGTGATGGATGCGTCTCTTTCCTCTCCACTATTTACAGGGCTCGCCGGGGGAGCCCGGGGTGCCAGGGAGAGACGGCCTGAAAGGAGAGAAGGTAGGTAAACTTCAAATCAGGTTGGGATCTCGGGGGGGGGGGGGCAGCTGCCATGTTTTATCACGGGGCCAGCTCCGCTGCGTGACTTGTGTAGACACCCTTCAGACGGTGACCTCTGCACCCCCCGTCCTCCACCACGTAGAACCAGACGTCTGTAATGCCTCTGACTCATTTATTACTACCTGTGCATGTGCAAGCATAACATGAAAGTGTACACAAATATAAACACCGTTAAAATGTGTGCACATTCTAGAAGATCTTCTAAATATTCTAGATAAACATGATTCCTTATATCACCTCAGGAACACCGCCTCCTTCCCCGTTAAAGTCATCTTGCGACCATTCGGAAGGTTTCAGAACCTTTGAGTGAAGGTGTTTTTTATGACACCTGTCACTGGAACGAAAGCCTCATCCAGGGCTCAAGGGAGTCACTCTCCTCCGCTCAGTAGAGGAAGAAGTACTGTATCTAAAAAT
>JAODUG010000007.1:3652109-3665384 GCA_027564795.1 Aphredoderus sayanus
AGGTTTAGCGCCTTCTATCTGCCACAAAGAGCTAGTGATTTGGGTCATTCTGACCCGGAGTACATTACAAGGGTTAATCTTTTCATTAGCTAAATTGATTAGTAATTAAAATGTCAGATTTTTCTTTTGTTCGTTTAATTATGTTAAATTTCACTGCACCCTGGTCCATGAAAATATTCGTACCTTTAAAAAAAAAAAAAAAAAATCTCACAACCAATAACCTTTTGTAAAATCTCCTCACACAATAACCCTCAGTTCATTAAATCAGTCCTATTTCTTAAGCACTATAGCAGTTAAGCGTACGCTAATTAATGTCACTTAACAAATTAACGGGGGGTCTGGGTCGATTACTAAGCTCACCCTCCTGATATATCTAACCACGTAAGTAGACAAATATTAACCCATACCACAGGAAGGTTAAACATGCCTATATGTGCAATCCTACTAGCCAAGCCCAGCATGCAAGTCCTATATGAGAGAGTTCTCAGAAGACCCTATCCTCGAAGCCAAAGGCACATCTACATAGGTATGTCCTGACCCTTAAAGTACCTCAAAGCTGCTTCTCTTCCCCTTTTCTCTTCACTCTAGAGTTCTTTCGTCTAGCTCCACGTTATCCCACTGTCCCACTGTCTGGTTATAGTACATCACTTGCTTTCATACTCATCTGGTTTCTGTCTACACCTAACCTTCCTTCCTAGACCTGGGCCTTGATTTTAAAGCTTCATGTCTGACAGCTGTCTTCAGTCTTAATCTGATACTTGCAGGTTCTCCTGAAAGACCAGCATAACCGTGAAAAGACATCTTAGGCTTTGCTAATAATTCTCTGCTGTTCTCTCTTCAGAAAAACTTGATGTGGAGTCCCGTCTAGCTGACCTTTGTGAACAAGTCAAGGTATTATTATCTTACCTAATGTTAAAAGTTAACCTTAGTTGGTTGCTAGTTTACTAAGGAATAGTTCACACATTTCTAGAGATTCTAGATTATACATTATTTGGACAATTCTGTTGGGAGAGTTTTACATGAGGTGGGATGTTTAAAATGAACTGACGAAGAATGTCTGAAGAATTGTGACTTATTAATACTATCAGTTAAATTGTTTGCTGAAAAGAAAAGTAGGCAATGAATCAACTCATGGGTCATGTCAGTACATAGCTACCATCTGAGCAGTTATTCTCTGTTGCCAGTTTCAGTTAATTAACAGACGAGTGTCTTTTCTAATTACAAACCTGTGCTATGCTGAGGACTATAAATAAAACATACAAATAAATATACATGATACAAAGTAGCTGGTCTGCGGTAACATGTAGCAGACCCAAAAAACAAAGTAGCAAGCTTTGTTTGTGTTGCTTAGCAATAGTCCCATCCCAATCCTGTTGCAGAACTATTTGTATTGGCAGTGCCAGTGCAAATAGTTAAATTATTAAATAAACAAACAAATCTAAAACTGTTGTCTTTTAATTATTTTCGGCATTCGGCTACATGGGTAGCCTATAATGCACATTTACACTACAATTGACACTCGTCAATTCTAAATGGAACATTTTAATATTGTCGGTTAACTGTAAATGATCTCTTAACTAGCGTCAGTAATCTGCTTTTTGTTCTTTTCAAAATGAGCATGTGTAACTTTCATTCTTTCTGGTGGCTGATGGTGGCTGACTTGGATCATGTTTTTCCTGTAGCAGAAAGCAGAGTCCCCGGACGAGCTGGCTGAGCTGGTGAACATGAACCTGGCCCAGCTCTGCTCTCTGCTCATGGCTCTCTGGGGCCAATTCCTAGAGGTGGTGTCATTGCAGGAGAATGTGTCTGCCCTGTTGGCCATGGAGCATCATACACTTAGAGTGAGTCCTACCTACGCTATTCATCCATTTACTGTATATCTGACAGGCTGTCAGACTACCTAGAGCTCAGCAGGATAAATAGTACATTATCTTTCACAGGTGAGGCGCTTTGCTGAGGCTTTTTTCTGTCTTGAACACCCAAGGCAAACTGCACTGGCGTATCAGGAACTACAGTGAGTTTTAGAGGGGTATTCCCAAATGGGTTATGAAATCATATACCAGCATATACTTGTCTGTGCTTTTGCAGCAACTCATACGATTGTTTAGATAACTCTTTCCTCCTCTCCACAGCGCTCACAGCCACCAGCAGATGACTAATGCTATTAAAAGCTCCAGCTACTTCCTGTCTCTGCCTCCACTTCCAGTAGAATGTGCCGATTTGGACGGTGATGTCAGCTCCCTGCCCATCATCTTTGAAGACAGATACCTGGATTCCATCACTGAAGGTCAGTAACACAGTCATCAGGGTGGGCAAACGGTTTAAAACATCTGCAAAAGATTGTAAACACAAAAATGAATGCTTTTATATATATCTTTGCGGCCTCCTGTGTTTTTCCAGATCGTGATGGACCCTGGCTTGGCATGCACAATACAAGGGCTGGCTCCGTGTCCAAGACAGACAAGCCCAACTCAAGGGACTGTGCCACCGCAGCAAACTTCCCTAGTCCCGTGCCGGACTGCGGGTACGTCGCCATGGACGCAGCCTGGCCAGACAGCTGCGATCCCCCACCCAAATCCAAGGGCAAGTCTGTGAAACTGAAGAAGAACTCTAAGAGTGAAAACTCCAAGAAGCTAATCAGACAAGGCTCTAAGGACTCTGTAGTTCTGGTGGGCTACAAGCACCTCAAGGCTCCTTATGGAGACGCCATTGCCAAGTGCAAGGATGGGGGCGAACACCCCCTGAACCAGGAAGAGGAAAGGGATGTCTTGCAGGCAAGCTTAAATGCTAATCTAAGGACTAGTGCCAATTACTTCAATGACCCTGGTGCCATGTTCGCTCATAGTGGACACAGTGCTTTTGACGTTCTTACAGACGACACCGTAACTACTACTGCTGCTAGTCCAAAAAGTTACTACAAAAATGTTCTGAGCTGCGACACACAGAACAAGCCTCAGGCAGGTACTGGGGCTGAAGCTATATGCAAACAATCAGCGCACAAAGACAAGCAAATGGACCACTGTAGCCAAATGTTGCCTCAGAAGCCTGCAGGTCTCAGGCATATAGAGGTCAAGCCAAGTGACAAGAACCCATATCAGGGGGACAAAGTCACGATCCTCCTGCCCTGTCGGACCGACGGGGCACCAAGGAAGGAGAGCACCCAGGTGGACCTCCGCGACTCTAACCAGTCTGCGGCGGACTCTGTGTTTGACAGGGCTGGCGAGGAGGCGTGGCAGCTAAGCTGTCCAGGCCCAGTCTTGCTGCAGGTGAAGGGTGATTGTATCAGGCTCCCGGACGTGGGGGTCCCCAGTGCCTCTTCCCGCCTGTCAGACTCGGGCATCGAGAGCGAGCCCAGCTCCTTCGCCGCCCAGCTGGCTGTAGCCCCAGGGCCGCAGGCGTGTGGCGTGCAGGGGGCACCCGAGTCAGCGGGGAGCGCCGCGGTGCCCCAGCAGCCCCTCCTAAGCCCCGCCCTGTTGCCTGGCCAGCACAGCTCAGCGCAGAGGGCCCTTGGGCAGGCGGACTGCCTCTACCCGGAGAGCACCAGCGGCGTCAGCGGGGTGCAGTCGTCCCTGACCTCCATCAACTCGCTGCCGTCGGACGAGGAGGAGGCGGAGGGCTCCTGCCGGGGCAGGAAGTCCAGCGTGGTGGTGCAGGAGCAGAGCTTGGTGTTCTGCGGAGACGTCTCCGCGCGCCCTCGCACGCAGCCTCCCGTAGCCCGCGACCTGGACGCTGCCGCCGCGGGCGACCGCCGGCCCTGGGGGCCTTTTGTCGAGACGGCGGCCGAGCCCGGTGGGCCGGGCACCCCAGGGCCGGAGGGAGGAGGGGCGCGAGAGCCCCCGAGCGACCCCGCCACCGCCTGCCCCTCCAGCAACTCGGCCACCAGCAGCACCGACCTGGTGAAGCGCGGCATGGTGGAGAACTACTTTGGATCGCGCTCCAGCACGGACGTGTCCGAGATCAGCCCGGTGGAAACATCCGCCGTCACTCTGGGAGTCGAGACGCCATCACATGAGGAGGAGGTGGGGGGGGCGGGGGTGGAGGACGAGGACGAGGAGGAGGAGGAGGAGGAGGAGCACGAGATGATAGAGAACGGCTACTATGAGGAAGGAGACGGTTATGCCTTTGTGAACGGTGTTGTCGAGGAGGGCGTTGAGGAGGGCCAGGCAGCCCCTCAGGAGAACAGGGCTCTGTTTGAGCAGCTCGGCCCCGGCTGCCTCCAAGAACCAAAGGGTTTACCTGGAGCCCCCATCTGCTCCAGTCTAGGCCCCAACAGTGGTGGCTGCAGCCAGGGCAGGCGTCCTCGCCCCTCCACCTCCTTGCCTTCCAGCACGTCCTGGTACGAGAGCGCCCCCACACCGCAGATGAAAGCGTGAGTTGTGCACTTGATTTAATCACCGTTCGCCTTCTGTGTGTTTTTTTTTTTTTTTTTTTTTTTTCATTTCTTAGATCATAATCAGGCCATGCGGCAGCTCGCTGTAAATGTTTGATGTCTCGCATATTTTCCACTGTATTCAGGGATGCAAACTGATTTGTGTAGATAGTATTGAAATTGGGGGTGGTTGGGTGACTGGTTCTATGAGAACAGTCACTGGGAATGAACAGAGAACTACGCCTTCTGAGTTTTTAAATTAGTCAGTGTTGTGAGCACCCTCTCAAAAACACTTCCGTGATTGGCAAGTGCAGCTCACATGAGTACAAAAAAGACTGACAGATGGCGACAAATGGGAGGTCTGTTTTTCCCTGCCCGCATGCCCGGTGCATTCTGCACAAGGAGCTTAATGACTTTTTCTCCGCCTCCAGTATTCCATGGAATTATTTTTGCTACATTGCACTGCATTGATCATATGCAGTATGTATTACCATAATATTGTGTGCTTTATGGCAGTTATGTAGAATCATGATTAGGCTGTTAAGATATGAGTGAGTCCAATTAATATTCAATGTGGGTCCGCCCACGTGTAGTGTGTACCAGATAAGAATCTTACAGTAGCATTATGATTATCCTAATTGTCTTATAAGACGATATATCAAACTTGGAACTGTTAATTAGCGTGATATTGAGTTGGTTTGATTCAGTGAACACTAGCATCAAAATTTGGATGTGATTATTTGCATGGAGTCTTAACATTAGGTAGCGTAGCCTACTTATTCCAAATTCCACATGTATAATGTGACTATTTGTGTTACCATTTTGTAGACAATAACATAATGTTATGATTCACATGTCTTTATGCTACGATTATACTTAGCTAATGCACCAGAATTTAATTGAACAATTTGCTTTTGGATTTTGTTTTGGAACATGTTCATGACACAGCTGTGTAGACAGGCTAAAATGGACATTAGAAGTCCACTTGAGAAGGTGACAAGTGGACAGAGAAGAAATCAGGACTCTCTCTCTCTGTCTTTTGGCAGTATATGATCATAATAATATTATCATGCTAATATTCACATTTTAAATCTGAAATAAAATCGTACAAAACTCTTCACCGGGGGTGCATGCACCTTGAGCATTGAATATGTTTAATGCTGTGGCCCTGTGAACCACTTGCTTTTTTGGTGGATTGTAAGTCAAACTTCCCAGGCTTATGAACACTTTATGAACAGGCTTGCTAACTGCCTTGTTATTGTTCAGGTTCATCAAGGCTAAAGAGGAGATGAAGCAGCTGAGGCTACCTGGATTTCTGTACAGCGAGGTGCCTCAGCTGGCTTCCAGTGTGCCCTACTTTAGCATGGATGAGGATGAGAGCTCTGAGGACGGCATACACCTCATTGTCTGTGTCCACGGTTTGGATGGTAAGTGACCTTTTATGCAAAGAGGAAGTGACATCCTGTGAGCCTTTTTAATGTATGCAGGGGAACTATCTGTCTCCATTAAAACCCACAGGTAACAGTGCAGATCTAAGGCTGGTGAAGACTTACCTAGAACTAGGACTCCCCGGAGCTCGCATAGACTTCCTAATGTCAGAAAGGAACCAGGTAACTAAAGCAGGCCCAAGACTCTGCCTTCTCTAACAAGGTCTTTAACCAACTGAAGCCCCCATTGGGTTTTGTCACGGTTCAATTACAGAATGACACGTTTGCTGACTTTGACTCGATGACGGACCGACTGCTGGATGAAGTAATTCAGTACATCCAAATATACAATCTCACAGTGTCAAAGATCAGGTACATTATTTCCATGCCATAGCATGGAGGATCATCTCCACATACCGTACTTCAAAGTAAAGAATGCCCTCTAGTGGATATTTTGTGGATTACTCTGTTTACTTCATTTTCAGCTTTGTTGGCCACTCGCTGGGAAACCTGATAGTTCGTTCAGTGCTGACCAGACCCAGGTTTAAATGTTACCTGAGCAGGCTGCACACCTTCCTCTCCCTCTCTGGCCCTCATCTGGGCACGCTGTACAACAGCTCTGCTCTGGTCAACACCGGTGAGTGAGCTGTAATGGTCTATCCCACCTGAAGTTTTCATTTGTTCCTAGTTTGAAAACTACTTGCTTGGAAAGTGTACAGCGTGTCTACTTATTAAGCAGTTCCTCTATTGGGGCTAATCATATGTCTTGATCTGGTTCTTAAACGAATAAGCTGTTCCTCAAACTGTTTACAGTCTTTCACTTCCCAAATGTAAGTTCTCATTCAATACCAGAGCACAACTAACCACTGATTTTTGGAGTTTCTAGAAAATGTAATGTGGATGCATCAGATGTTCTCTGGTAATGAGTAGATAGTTAGAAAAACAGAAGGCACCTAAGCACACATAACATGCATTAAATGTATTGGCAATGGCCACTGGATGTGCTGTTTGGTTCCTCCTTTGGTTGGTTTCTTTTTATAGTGTACTTATTTCATCACACTAGGGGCACAGAGGGAAAGTAGTCTTAGTTGGAACTTTCCTAAGGAAGGGTAGTTGGTTTGTTTAATCTATCTGGCACAGGGCAGGAACATGTTTGCTCACGGTCAGGAGGTTTTTCATAGGTGTACATGTGCTGTGCTAGGGGTCGCCAGACCACCCCGGATGGGGGCGGGGGGGGAGAGAACCACCTAATGACTGTTGTCTTTGACCTTTCCACACAGGCCTGTGGTTCATGCAGAAGTGGAAGAAGTCAGGGTCCCTCCTGCAGCTGACCTGCCGTGATCACTCTGATCCTCGCCAGACGTTCCTCTATAAGCTAAGCAAGAAATCTGGTGAGCATTTCCTTGTAAACTGTTGATTTGTGCTTTATTGGACATGTATTGAATATGGATTGATCATTTAGTTTGCTCATTTGTTTTCTAAGGGCTCCAATTTTTCAAGAATGTGGTCTTGGTTGGCTCACTCCAAGATCGCTATGTCCCCTATCACTCTGCACGCATCGAGATGTGCAAAACTGCATTAAAGGACAAGCAGACAGGTGGGTCATGTGAGGGCTAAAGATCCCCTCAAAATACAATGGTCACAATATATGGCCACTATAAAATGTTATAACACAAGAGTGCCACAGAAGTCACAGGTTTTCAGGGAGCGTACCAGTTAATAAACGCCTCATGTAAACAAAGGAGAATACACCACACGCTCTGATGTCAAACAAAGAAGATAACAGCACAAGCCCTGACCTTACATGCCAAAATTCTGTTTTCCCTGTCTATAGGTCAAGGCTGAGAAATTAGTTTCTGAATGTCTTCACCCTAGGAGTTTTGCAAAATGTAAATTTTAGTGATCTAAAATGCATTTTGCATGTGGGTGCCAGTCAAAATAGGTTAGGCATCAGAGTGACATTTTTATAGTACAGTAAGAATGCTCATTAATAAGCATATTGATATGTTCTCGTCAGGTGGGTGGATTAGCTTGGCAAAGGTTAAGTGCTCACCACCAAGTTTGTGAACAATAGTGAAATAAATGTTTTCATAGACGTCCTAAATGTTTTTGTTTGACATTGAAAATGGAAACAAAAACAAGTGGGGTTTATCTTGCGTATTTTTGTTCAGTATTAACCAGTTGAAATGTGGGGGTGTGTGGGTTTTGAGTATTTTTTCTCCATTGTTGTAACACTCCAGCTTGTGTTATATTGTACTCCTTTCCCTCTTTAGGTCCTGTGTATGCTGAAATGATTGAGAACCTGCTGCTGCCTGTACTTCAGAACAAAGACTGTAATCTTGTGCGCTATGATGTCATTCATGCCCTGCCCAATACGGCCAACTCCCTCATTGGCCGAGCTGCCCACATAGCCGTCCTAGATTCTGAGATCTTCCTGGAGAAGTTCTTCCTAGTTGCAGGCCTCAAATTCTTTCAGTAGGCGGGCATCACATACTGTATGAACAAACATATGGCTCTACGAGGGGAATGTGGAGCTATTACCTCACTCCATCAAACTGATATCTGGTTACAACATCTGGTTTTTATATGCAGACTTCCTTGAAGGAGACACAAGAACAAAATCAAGTAGTTCTATTGTTTATGTGGAAATTTACTTTTATCAGTGTACTTTTATTGGTGGATATGGAGTTTTGCCATTTATATTTTTTTACTGCCATTCAATTACAAAAAAAGAGTTTGGTAATTTTCATGTTTGAATTAATTTACTCATGTTTTCAGTGTTATTTATGTTTTGTTTTTGTTTTTTTGTGTGTTATTTTTTTTATTGTTTATTTTTTATTTTCTTCATTCAATATACCTTACTGGAATGTAGCTGCTAAAAGTTGCAGATGTTTGGTGAGCTGGCCCAAGTCAAGTCTGCACATATTATACTCTACATTGAAAATCTTTTTTCACACACATTAAAGAGACACTGCATTCATTTGCACCACAATTACACTTTACAAGATTTTGTACTGGGAATGGTCATTTGTACAATTTTACTTTTTATTAAACAATTTCTCATTGTTTTTAAAGGCAAAGTTTGCAGATGAAATATGATAGTGCCCAGAATGTGCATCTGGTTTTGTTTGTATGCTGTTTGTTGCTGTTGCAACATTATGCACATTTACCCAACCTGGTGTTGGGAGAATATGCTTTGTCTGAATCTTGGAACATTTAATACAATGGTTTTAAACAATGGTTAGAGTTCCTGAAAAGCACATGTTGGTTATAAGACTGTTGAAAGCATTTGGTGTCATTTTGGGATTATTTATGTGTTTAAACTTGAACAGTACTGGTTTGAATTGAAAACAAATCTATTATTTCTTGCTGAATTGTTTATTAATCATCCCATTCTTAACATTAAATATGCATATTATTAAATTGACAGTCTGACTTTTTGTTTTTCAAACTGTTGTTTGCCTAGATGTATTCAGAAAAATGTCCCGCATTCACACAGGCAGTCGTGTCATAACGTTAAAGCAAAGGACATAATTACACAAACAGGCTGTTACGAATAGTGGGATAGTGTGGCAGGTGTAAAGTGCACGACAACTGTCTGGTAAGGATTGTAGAATAATGCTAGTCTCTAGGCGATCGCGGTAGAAAAGTCTATGTGAAGCCCAGCAGGAAAATCTGAATAAATATCAGAAAAAACAATGCTTTCGATTTGCCAGATTAATATAATCAAATAAGATGGCTTTACTGACTTTAATTTTAAGGGGCTGTATATTATAGAAATTATATATTAAATGTTATATATTAAAAATAAAAACAATTATGCTGTAGGCTACTTTATTGGCTTAGATTTTGGCTGAAACTCGGCTATACACTACAATATCCCCTCTGCATATTGGAATTGGTATGGTCCTGCTATTTCATGCACTGCAATATATATTTTAAATAGCTGCTATAATAACATTTCAACACTGCAATGTATACATTAAATAGCAGCTATAATTATTTTATATGTATTGCTTTGGACTAGACTGGAAAGGAGACACAATATCTGCCTACCTCTGCGTATTTGTATTGGTATGGTCCAGTCTCTTCAGCTTCTAGTTTCTTGGCGGCGTGCAGTGTGTACTAGTGCATGCGCCGTCTAAAGTTTCCAACAGAAGAACATTGGTGTGGCTAATAAAGAAATATGCGTTTGTGAAGGTGTGAAAATATTCTCTAGTGAATTTGCGTGTGCCTGTGTATTACCCTGGTGTGTTCTCCTGTATGCTACGTTAATGGTGAGTACTACACATGATCTATTTTCGCAGTGAGTTCGACTGATGCACTTGTTGCACAGTATTTTTCTACAATCGACTCTAGAATACGCTGACTGGAGTTTTCATCTTTGGATTGTTGCAGTGTGGCTTTCGTGTTTATTGATACATAGAACCTTAAGCCTATATTACCACAAACAAAGTAGTATTGGTAGTAATAGTAGTAATTTGTTTGATCAGTTTGATTTCTATGTTATAATAGGCTACATTGTGATATGATGCTGAATATGACCAAAATGGTAGTGTACGGTTTGATTATGTTCCTGTAAATACAGTGTTTTGTCCAATATTACACATAATCAGACATTTGGAATAGATGCCCTGAACCTTCTGAATCTACCTGCTGTATGGTTCTAGTTTGGAGGGTTGCATGGACGTTTTTATGCTGGTATACAGTAGGCTATATGTAGCCACTGGAACATTACTAAGACAGCTTTGTTTCACCAAAGAGCTTGTAGTGTGCTGGGAATGATTTTTACGATCAATGAGGGTGGATTATAACAGTCTTTAAGAGGTATTAAGGCATGCAGATGGTTGCTCTCATGTGATCCCACCAGGTTCCACTCATCAAGGAGGATGGCATGATGGCTTTTTTGTGGGGATGAGGTGAACTTAAGTCTAAAGTATTGTAGCTCTGGTAGCCTCAGATAATGAGGTTGTACTGTAAGATGATTGGGATAAATGTTTATTCTTGGAAATCAACATCAGATTTATTTCCCATTTAATTATAATACAGAGCACTTTACATACAAAAGGAGTAGCACATTGCTTTTAGACTAACTCCTGTCTGAGGTTATATTTGTTTTGGAGATTTTCCAGCACAAATACAATGGTGCAGCCTCACATGAGAAATGTTAGCAACATAACATAAGAAAAGCAAGGTGTTTCATGCCTGTATGTTCATTCAGGTCTCATTCAACATGTATCTCAGATACTGTAGATACATGATTGGTTTTTTATCTATTTGCAATTTATATAAGAGTCATTGAGTAACACAGCTTGTAGAGCTTTGACAATGTTGCTTCTGGCTATGCCCTTCTCACACATAAATAATTTGGCATCTGGTGTTCGGCATTTGGTAGCGACATTAGGTTGCTTCATGTACAGCTGGCTATTAAAGATAGGCTACAAGGCATACAGCTCCTCCCAAATATTTTCATGTCCAAACATGCAATATGCAGGTCACAACATAAAGCAATTCTTTTCTTTCAGATAAGAAATTGTTGTCCCTCATGTCATCATAAGAGATGCTGAGGAAATGTTAACAACCATGGCACTAGAAAGCCTGCCTCCTTTATTTAGGCTAAGTAACAGTCAAATAAATATATATAATATGTATTTCTAATTGCCATCATTGTCACCAAACATGATGTTAGCCTACTGGTACATTATCATGTGTGGTATGAATTTAATATTTTTATAGTACTTTAAAAGTCATTTTAAAATATGTATTAGGCTAACCACGGAATCTGTAATAACACATGTTTAATACATTACACATACAGCTGATTTGGCTTTATCTTAGGTTTGTTTTCTAAATTATTGCCTGGGGACATAATGAAGTTGTAGTACAATTATTGTGACTGTCAGTGTCATGTTAGCTTAAATACTGGATTTTCTGGTTTAAAAATGTCTGTTTGCATTGATAGACAGGTGTGAGGGATGATCTGTTTGAACATGTTCATAGAGCTCACTTTGCAAGTTATTGGCAGTGTTGAGCCTTTGTGTGCTGAGTGTTCACATGTGGAGACTCTATAACCTTTCTTTGGAAATTTGTTTAAAAAATGCTTTCCCACTGAAGAAAAAGAGGTGTCATAAGGAAATAAGTATTATAATATTGTGGTTTGTGGCCATTGTGTTGTAGAAATTGGGCCACTCTTTCTGGTGACTGTGTAATCTACTAACCACAAATGATTTGATTGCATTTCCTCTTAACATTGCCTGGTCTGTAGTACAGTACACAGGCAAGTTATTTCACTTAAATTCATATGAGGAATTCATATAATTTAAAATTAATATCGTATATATTTAATTTAATCACTTATGAAATACATATTTGATTCAAGTCTTTCTAATCTTTTTATTATCCTATCTTTAGCCTAATGTTTGTACCATTTTGTATGTTTACACAACTTCAAATGAGAGATGAACCATTCATTTAATCTAGGCTATACCTTTTCTTTCATAAATCTTTTAATATATTCATTTTAAATATGAATGAATATAGCTTTTGTGGCCTTACATTGGAAACACTATGTTAACCTTAAATTTACATTTCACAGACTTGTTCAATTATTTAGAACAATATTGATGACTAAAATGCAGTATTGGAACCTATTTATTGTTGGTATTATACAGTAAAAGCATTGTTTTGTGTGTCTTTTGTATGTTTTGTTTCTTTTACAGTCTGGAGCAGGATCTTTAAGGAATCAGAATCTACACTCTGCAGCCGTTAATCTGATTAATTTAATCTGAGACATTAATCGGATGAGGAACATTGGAGTACCAGTTGGAGCTTCAGGTCAATACAATGGGCAATCTTCAGGTGGGTCTTTGTTACAGAAACAAATATGTTGCAATGTCTCTATAATAAGCTTATTGTAATTGTTGCTTTAGACACCACCATCAGAATAGATTCATTTAATTAATTTCCTTTCGTGTATTGTGGTCTCCTGCTTTTGAAACAGATGCATTTTGCACAGGATGATATTATTGAAGTGTGGTTATTATTTCTGATTATTTTTGGGCCCACATGCGTTCCTGTTTTGAAGCAAAATACAATTTAACCTGTCTGAATATGTTTCTCATAGCATAAACCATACAGTAATAAGTGTCTTGAATTTCATTTCATTTAATTTTTTAGCCTACAAGTACTGTAGCTCAATTTGTATAGGATGAGCTATGTGACATTAATCCTGCATACTGGATAATGCCAATTATCAGTGGTGATTACTTATGTCTGGGAAAGATGTCTTGGAACATTGATTGCATTCCAACACAAGTTGAATAATACATAAATATAATGAAACATCTGTATAAACAAACTGTCTATAACTGTTTTAAAGTTTAGTGTCTGAACTATAGGATGATTCTTTACTTGTTTTGATCTAATCTGTCTTTAGAGATCAAATATGGATGAAACACTGCTCCTGAATAGATAAATAAG